>JAODUP010000251.1:197500-207500 GCA_025642065.1 Paralvinella palmiformis
TTTGTTGGCTGAAAATGGCCAAACTCCGATCACGTTCGCCCGAATTGATTAATGCAATTAAAAACCTACCTGGCGCATCCTATCAGTCCTATCTCATCGGCTGCTGAGGTTAATTAGATTACTTGCGTAGTTCAGTCAAACCTTTATAACAGCTTAGTTTTAGCACTTAATATTCCGAAAACATGTTTATATGATTTATACAGGCATAAAACATCAACAAATTGTCCAAAGTAGCATATAGGTGATCCGTCAACGATCACACTAACCCGTGAATATTTATATTACATATATATATATATATATATATATATATATATATATATATATATATAGTTTTATATGACCAAACGCGCACGGTTATGTCAGAGTGACAAAACTAATTTATCACGTTCAAAATACGTCGTATTTCACGCTTCGTTGTCGCCTATCCAATTCCTTATCTTATATTATCGCCCGTCTATTCATTATCGGAAACTTTAAATATCTACCTTCAAAATAACATTTCCCAAAACGGGACACCGCCATTTCGCTTCTCGTTTTCTTCGGCGGAACTCTGTTGGCGTTATTCCGGAACGGAGGCCGAATTCATCATCCGACGATATGTCAGCCCTAAATTATTCACGATACGAGTTTTAATTGAGTGATTAGTCCCGTGCGAATTTTAAGGCACGCCACTCCGAACAATGTCAGACCCAAGAGCACCAGTCACCGAACAACTTGTAGGCAGTGGTCAGATTGGTACAGATATTGCCTGCGTTATGTAAACAGGATGGTCAGGTCGAGATATGAACAATAAAGCCCTAACCCCCAAAACTTGCAACAAAAGTGTTTTTTTTTTTTTTTTTGGTTTTAGGCAGTTCTTTGTGTCATTGAAACCTCCAGAGAAAGTCTCCCAAAATTGGACCCGGGAAGGTGGTAAATTTGCATAATTTCAAGATGGCCGCCTCCCGCCCATAAATTCAATGTATAGGAAACTTGTTTTATGCCACGTACGTACCTCTCTATCTGCTTGAGATCTTTACCAAAAGTTGTTTATTTTGTCAGCTTCTTTAAGGTACACGCCGTTAAGATTATCTCTGTTGGTCGAATTCCGTTTAAAATGTGTTGTGCTGAGTCAACTATGAGTTATATTTTACGTTCAATTTATTTTTTGGGGCGGCTTTTTACAATAATCTTGTTCGGGGTATCATTGTACAGAGCTTTTTGAATGACCCCGGCTAGTGATAACTTACGTTAAATATAATAATAATAGTTGTTGTTGTTATTATTAGTTAGTAATATTAAAATAATCATCAACAGCAACAAAAAAATAGGCAAAAATAAGAACACCAAGTGCACAATATTTGCAGAATATCGATGTTCTGCACTCAATATATCCCTCCTTACGTCGACCTGAATGTACTGCTATGTTTTTGCTAGGCTGTGACATGATTTATTAAAGTGTAGCGTGTATAAATATCCACATACCAAACATAAACATAATTATGCTATGAATACGACAAAACGTCTACGATTGACAGCGGCGGAAATACGTAAATAAACATTTGCTTGATGACCGATCAGTCTGGAGCGCAAAACGGAAGAACGGTATCGTTCTGGATGAATACGTCGCACGGCGATAGTACATCACGTCCGGTCTGACACCGTTATTATGAACGCCGATTTCGACGACGTAGCCATGGAAACCGGTTACCGAATATCCGAGTTGCTAAATTATTAATCCATCCGAGCTCAGATCGTAATGACATTAACCGGGATCAATAAATGTATATGTAGTTAAGACAAACGGCTCTCCGTACATCGGACACCTGTCGTTCATTTTAAGAAGATGCTCGCGTCAAACGTCGCCGCTCTTGTTATGCTACTTTGACCGTATTTCGAAACAAGGATAGTTCAGATGTGTAGAAAGTATATACTGTCTTCTGGTTTTTTGTGTTCTTCTTTCTAAATCGCTTCCTTTATCGATCACTCCAAGTGTGATGCGAGCTATCGGGGCCAAGTACATCGTGTATTAAAATGTTTAGATCTCTGTGTTTTAGTTGTTTTAGGCAGTAAAAATAATGTACACGATTTAACTTTTTTTAGCATAATTAAATACTTGACTTTGAACTTTCAAGCTGCCAACATACATTATTTATTATAGTACGATATAAAAACTGATTGAGTTGGTAAATGGGTGAGTTAGAGAGTGCTCTGTTTAGTTACGGCGTTAGTGTCACCCGATAGGAGTGTGCTTGTATATATATATATATATATATATATATATATATATAAAGAGAGAGAGAGAGAGAGAGAGAGAGAGAGAGTGAATGTGTGTGGGTGTTTATTTGTTTGTTGGGCTGTTTGTTTATTTGTTTGTTTGTTTGTTTGTTTGTTTGTTTGTTTGTTTGTTTCTTTTTTGCTCGCAAACGATTCTGACAAAGTCTTTAACGCCGGAGAATATAATTATTCTAAATTTTAATTATTATTCTGAACCTTTAGTTATCTGTAAGAATAGTAGCCCTTCGTAGCAGCAAACTTTAAGGCTATTTCCTGGAAAATGAGGTTGCACCGAAGTTATTATTATTATTATTATTATTATTATTATTATTATTATTATTATGTTGTTGTTATGTTTAATGACGATTGTTGTTGTTGTTATATACTATTTTCATACTAACATTTTGTTATTGGTAACATTTTATCTCACGTCGTTTGATCTTTTAATGCCATCTTTCTGTGGCTCGTTAATAATTAGTATTGATCTATTTAAAGTTCAGCATAGAACTGTTCCAGTGTCATCCAGAGATTGTATACGTTTGGTTTAGTTGTCACGCGAAACGCACCAACGCCACACCGATAGATGAACAGTGATGTTCCTGTCAAATGACGTGTCATTGTCTAGATCAGTAGATGGCTCACCGTTCTTCGAGATCACAATATCCCCCCCCCCCATTTCGCTAATTAATTATCGTACGCGTAATTTTCCAGACGTCACCCAATTATTCCCATCAAGTTGCGATCGAAGTGTCATTATCAGTTCTACAACACCGACGATAATTGTTGTGAGTAAAAAAAAATTATCTCCGAATTAATCACGAACCTGTAACCGTGTATTACAGTGACGTCACAAATGTGCGTCCCAATACTCGCACCGAATGGGCAGTAGTTCTGTACTACACGCAGCGGTGTGCTGTGTTTACAAACTATAGCCTTAGAACCTATCTCGATCCAGGTGTTACTGCGTCCGATGGGTTTCCAGCTATGTGAGAATCCCATTTACAGAGAGAGAGAGAGAGAGACAGAGGGGGAGGAGGCGGAGATAGAGAGCGGACAATAGTAGTTCATTCGTCCTGGTACACCAGATATTGTAGCTCAGGTGTCATGTCCTCGCTCGTTCCCCAGTCGCGCGCTGCCCAGCCCGTGACACCGCGGCTTACCGCGTCGTAAATTAGCCCCGACGTAGTAAGCCGAGAAGTAATTAGTTCTCACCTTTCCAATAACGGTACGTGGCCTGTTTATGGGTTGAATCCACCCCTTTCCGGCACCACCCCGCCCCACCCCGGGCAGACGCCACCCACCTTTCCCTCCGTACATCGCCTGTGGGATTGTTACGAGTACGTCGTTGCCGACCGTGAACCTGTTATCTCGTTTCAGGCTGCGTCCGTTCATGGCTTCGGCTCACCGGATTAACTATGCATGAGGACTAGTGGCTCCTTCACGCGGCCGGCGAACGAACCCCGGTAGCCAAAGCGCGGGCGAACTATGTCGTGGCGGGGAGAAAGCCCAATCCGCTGACGGGCTGTGGACTAAAATGCTTTGTTTGGTCGTTGGCCAAATAGAATAGTTTTTCTCTCTCTCTCTATCTCTTCTTCTTCTTTGCGTCCTTCGAGCTGGTGGGATTCCGGTACCGTAGTTGTTCGATTCGATCGCCGCAAGAAAACGACGCCACGAAACAAAAGCGAACGCCATGACTATTTAAGGTAAGCGAAGCTCCGTAATTATTGTAATCGTGTAAATATCCTTCTTCTTCGATAAGGTAAGGATCACCTTGTATTGTGACGTGCAGCAGAGTGCCGTGTCCTTTAATGAGTGGTCAGATAAATCAGTAATAAAAACATAAATGATTCGGGTTAAAAACAGATAATCCAATGAATTATGGCTTTCCAATCTAAAACGTTAAAAACCGGAGCATGCCATAAGATTAACTTTTAATTTGCGTGGGGTTTTGTTCCGGTTTTCTTTATTGTGAATTTTCGCATCTAAGGGGCTCATCAAATTTAGGTTAAGTTATGCGATGGAGATCTTTACGCTCTTTGAGGATGGAAATGTTGACGTTATTTGAGGATGGGGACGTTGGCGCTGTTTGAGGATGGGGACATTGTCCCTATTGGAGGATGGGGATCTTGTCGCTATTTGAGGATGGGTATCTTGTCCCTATTGGAGGTTGGGGAGCTTGTCCCTATCGGAGGTTGACGATCGCGTCCCTATTGGAGGATGGGGATCTTGTCCGTATTGGAGGATGGGAATTTGGCCCTATTCGGGAATGGGAAACTTGACGCTAGTTGAGGAAGAGGAAGTGGACCCTAGTTGAGGAAGGGGAACTTGACCCTAGTTGAGGAAGGGGACTCTGAATAAAGCAAATCCCTTTATTTACCAAAATGCACTACAACTTAGCTTTCATAAAGGTTTAGTATCTATAAGTAGGACAAAGTACGGCGGATCTTATGACGGATCAGGTGATGGATTTGGTATATTCACCGGAATAAGGCGTAGAATCGAAACCAACAGCTAAGACAGCTTCATTATCAGTTGACGGTGATAAACATTGACATCCGTACCATCACCACAGACAACAATAGTTATGAAATAGCAGACGATATGACGTAATTAATTAGATGAGACATAGAAACCAGAAGAAAACACGTAAATGTGTGCGATTTGACTGGGGGGGGGGATGCAGGTGGGGGGGTCGGGGGCAGGGAGAAACGCCACCAATACACGTTTGTCAAATGAACAACGAAATGTCACGATACTCAATGTCAACAGTTACGACTAACGATACACGATTATCTTGTTAATGGTTAATATTTAGTCTGAAGAAATTCGTAACAGTTTCAATTGTAAACGATAACGTGACGCAAATGAATGATGATGATGATGATTGATGTTTTACGGCCACCTTTGTGCACACAAGGTAGGCTAAATGGTAATGAAGCGAAGTCAAAGATGAAACACCGTTCCGATATGCCCGCGCCGGGATTCGAACTCGGGCGTTAGTGATCTGCGGTCCAACGCGCTACCGGACACGGAAGTGACTGATAAGGTGTGCGGTAAATGATTGCTGTTTAACGGTTTAGCGTTCGCCGATCATTATCTGTGATACAATTACTGCCGATGGACGGTTATGATGTACAATATTATGGTATATCAGCTTATAGCCGAAGGACAAGATAAGAGTTTATTGTTAATTGGCTTTGACTTGGCCGTGGTCTCTTCTTTTTTTTGGGGGGGGGGGGGCTGCCGCGATCATCATCATCATCATCATCATCAACAGACATCCAAGGTCGCTACCATGACCTCCATCATCATCATCCTCGCCGTCATAATTCATGACTGAAATGTTTAACAACAGTAGCGTAACAATTAATACCTTCATCATGATCATCATCATGATCATCATCACAATCGGTATCAGTGATGTCAGCATGCAGTCACATTCATCATCACCATCACTATCATTTCTAGCACCATCATCAACACCACCAAAAAAACACCATCAGCAGCAACAACAATAACAACAACAACGTTACCATGATCGTCATAATAATAATAATAATAATAATAATAATAATAATAATAATAATAATATCAGCCAGAAATACCATTATCATAACTAGATACCAATATTGACTCCATATTACGTCACGAAATACCTCAGAGTGTACTCGGTATGGTCGTATCGGGTCACATAATCCTGACGCGCCCATTACGAACGTCGAGTAATTATATCGGCGTTAATTACCAATAATTACCCAATATTGTCGTGCCAGCGGAATGAGCATATGACAACCTTACATCAACAACGATCCAGTCGTCCCCGAACCAATATTCCCCCACGTTAGGTCGGCTGACGTACGTACGTACGACGCCGTCCGCCAGTCGGCGTTCTGTTTACACGACGGCGAGTACACGTTCGTCGAACGATCCCCGCCCCCGCACCCCCCCCTCCCCTCTTTTCCTTCGCCGCCGCCGCCGTTACGACGACAATAGAGCCGCTGGCTATCTATTTTATATTTAATAATTTATCGCAGACGCGAGTCGCGGGCATTCCGAACGCACCCGGCGCGAATCGATGGCGGGCGACCGGAGGCCGGGAAGAGGGCGGCGGTCGCGTCGTCACTCCGCACACCGCTCCTTAACTGGCCAATGAAACGTGAATAACCTCGTCATGGCATCCATTATGGATGACGAGTCACACGGTACACCGGCTACGGAGGCTGAATCCAACCGACTGAGAAAACATTCCCGTTTCGGTGAATTCGCCGCCAAAATGGACACGACATTTACCGATATTATGACGACGAGAAAAGAAACAAAAGTATTTTTTGTCATCTTTGGCTAATCAATGTTATTGTTGTTACTGTTGTTGTTATAGAGAACATTGCAATTACGTATATTGTGAGACAGTATATATATATATATATATATATATATATATATATATATATATATATATATTGCTAATTATTTTACTGTTTATATTGTGTTATACGCTGGCTCGATTGAAATGGGAGAAATTCTATCGGTTTTCGACGTATTAAAATTACATGACGGGTCTTCGGGTTCGGTGTAACGTAATGTCGGCTTTGGGTCGGTGGCTCGAGTGTCGTCCTATTTGGCCAAATAGAACCTTAGAGATGCCACGAGTAGGTCGGCTAAAGGAATCCCGTGCCAAAGCAGGCTGTGTCCTGATTACCAGAAGCGCTGAAAATCCCGAGCGGGCCCGGTGTTCATTTTCGAACACGTGACACCGAGGACGGTTTCGCTCGAAGGACAAAGGATTTTGATGACGGCTTTGTCTCGCCGTCTCCGGAACAAACTATCCGCTATTGCGTCGACTCTTTAATGTCCTTTACCGCATACACTTGTGCCGTGGCGCCACCGTATAGTGTTGTGTCACGGCGATAAATGGATTGGCTGTGCTGTCGGCTAGTCACGTGCAGCGCTCGTCATATTACGTCGGCCAGCTCCCGGACAAGATGTTAGACATCACTTCTCTAAGCTGAACATTACGTCACAATCTGGCAGCTGGCTGTTTGGTGGTTGATGTAAAAAATCCGGAACTTCCCGACAGACAGACAGACAGACAGACAGAGTTTATATATATATATATATATATATAGAGAGAGAGAGAGAGAGAGAGGGAGAGAGAGTGATAATTACGATCAAGAAGATGATGATGCATTTCTAAATGATGATGATGATGATTGATGTTTTACGGCCACTTTTGTGCACAAGGTAGGCTAAATGGGCCGAGAGACCTCCAAAGGTAATGAGACGAAGTCAAAGACGAAACAACCTTCAGATATGTCCACCCCGCGATTCGAACACGGGTGATAGTGATCTGTGGTCCAACGCGCTACCGCTAGACCACGAAGGCGCCCTTTCTAGAAATACAAATCCATTTATATTGTGTGACATATAAAACAAAGGTGTCTCCACTGTTAATCCCTTTTCCCTTTCATCACGGTCCAGGTGGTTTGCTAGTCGCTACTTCCCCGCGGGCTAGGGTAGAGCTGACCATTAACGACTTGAATGGGAAACAATCTGCTCGTGGAGTCCGGGCTTGGGGGGGGGGGGTGTGAGCGTTTGTTCATCTCTCGACGAACACTGAGCCCTACGGCAGCCCCCGTGGGCTACCTGTACGTAATCTGGTCCAACGATGGGGCGTACACTGGTAAACAGTCCAACAGTGTCGGGCACGGGATAAGCGTGGAGGTAGCACGGGCAGGCTGTATAGTGCGGAGCTGTAAACGATCCGAGATGGGATATTGTTGTCACCGGAACAAGCCTCAAAATAGGTTAATGCACACCTTGCGCGTATATAAGGGAATAGGCCGGTAAAGATATGTAGATGCCACGTTATGGGCTAGAGTCGTTTGTAAAAGCCTTAGCTAAGCCACTCGGCATATAACTATGCTAATACAATGCCGTGGCTATTCACGTAATAGGCAAATATACACATCTAAGTGGCGTGGGATATGCTAATAAGCGAATAGAAATATCACGGGAAGACTAATGTTTTGATGCAACTCTCGCGGGATATATTAATATACGAATGTTAATATTATGGAATAGGAAAATATTTATTTACAACTGTGACGGGATATGCTAAAATAGCTACGAGTAAGTACTCGGCTAACATGTAAACATGTAAACACCACAGTATGGGACCAATATACTCGTGTAGAGATATGCTAAAGGCTAGATTATTATCGACATATTATAGCCTCCAGTAAGCTGATATACATATAATACATCGCACAACATGAACAATTTATATTAGAAACGGGTTAGTATAAGCTAATATGATGTATTTAATTTATCGTCTACAAAATAATTGATTTTGTCCTTTGGGCTAAAATGGCAGGTTTTTTAACTGCAAGACGTAAGTGCCGATGTTGTTCTTTTTTTAACGTTGATAAACGTATATTTATATTTTAGATTAGTGTTTAATTTTTTAATATTAATTTTTCTTCCTCCGTATCCTAAACATACGCCCCCCCCCCCCTTTCCGATCTTTCCCTATCAGTTTCACGTTTTATCTCCCGGTTTGTCCGTTTGTCTTTCTTAGCCTCTTTATCTGTTCCACATATCGTGTTCACTCACTCACTCACTCACTCACTCACTCACTCACTCACTCACTCACTCACTCACTCACTCACTCACTCACTCACTCACTCACTCACTCACTCACTCACTCACTCACTCACTCACTCACTCACTCACTCACTCCCCCCCCACACACACTCGGCACAACACACACACACATACACGCACGCACGCACGCACACAACACACATGCATCTATGTATGTATGCATGTATACATGCATGTATTTCTGTTTAATTTACGCACGTTTTTAGTGCGTAACGTGTGTGAAACATGCAATGTTAATAGACAAAATCCCTGTTAGACCTGTCCCGGTATCTCTTCTAAACACCGTACAACCGACTGTCGGAACCGATCCAGATTCTATCCCGATCTACTGTGAACACGCCTATGGAGCTAACAGAAGACCATTTCTACCAGAACACCTAACACTGGAGCCCATTTATAACACCACACACCCGTCAGTTAGTTTTATGGGGACGGGATGAATTATACATTGACAATTGCCAGAATCCGGTCAATAGTGTAGCATGGCGTGGCGTTCGATTGTCATGGTGCGCGTAGCTCGTTCATGTTTTTTTTTTAATGCATTTGGTTTGCGCGTGTCGGTGTGTGCATTTATGCATAGGGCTTGTTTGCTTTTTTTTGTGTGGATGCGTGCGTGAATGCGCGTGTTTCTGTATTTGTTTTTGTATGTATGTATGTATGTATGTATGTATGTTTGGATGGATGTGCGCATGTATGTATGTATGCATGCATGCGTGTAAATACGCGTATATTTGTTTGTTTGTTTGTTTGTTTGTGCATTCGTGCGTGTGGACCTTTATATTTATGTTCATGTCAGTGTAATCACTCGTACGTCCCCGCGGTTGTTTGTGTCTGCGAGTGCATGTGCCGTCTATCCGTGTTTCTGTCTCGGTGTCCGGATTGCCTGTCTCAGCTGATACTGGCCTATCCCGTTCCCGACAGTGTCTGTTAGTTGGCTGAAGCCGTGGCCTATCTATACTAGACGCCCAGAGAGGGAGAGAGGTGGGGGAGGACGGGGGGGGGGGGCAGGCTGTAGGTTGAGCGAGCCTGGGAGATAGAGAGGGAGACAGTCATATGGTAACGGCTTACGGTACACGGC
>JAODUP010000251.1:210000-377500 GCA_025642065.1 Paralvinella palmiformis
CAAACCTTCAGGTTGTGTGTTCGAATCCAGGTCATAGCTGTAATTGTAAGGTTTGTTTTCCTTGTTTCCCTCAGATTGGTATAGTCGCGTAATAAAAACACAAAGAATACCCCGTTACGTGTGTGCGTGCGTGAGTGCGTGCGTGCGTGCTCGCTGAACTGCCCCTTGAACATAGTCACAACGAAATACTCGCTGGTTGGAGGTCGGCGGGTGATCATTACTTGGGGTCATTCCGGACGTTCTGGATTTAAGAGGTTACCCTCTACATTGTCCTGAATATCGTATGAGGTAACCCCAAAGACTAGACGGTAGATTATGAACACAGTTTCACTTACGCCTCATTAAGTCCAACCCGTTCCTATAATTTTTGAGTAAAGTACACTTTTCGTCTAAACGGGTCGTAATCCGTGCGTGCTATTACGTCATATTTCCGACTACTCTCCGGATTAGGGACGTTAATGGACGTAGTCCTTCGCGAGTCCGGATTTAGGTTAAACACTTTTCTGGATCCCCCATAAAGCCCGTATATTATCATTCCCTCTCCATCGTAGAGTTAACTACATCACAGCCGCCCTAATCCCGCGGAGTGAGGGTAATTTGGCTCATCCAAAATCTGTTTTATTCCAATGGATGTTGTTTCGTTTTTGGTCATCCATCACACGAAGTACAATAACTGTCATCCTTACGAAAATTATCTTAGATTAAAAACGAGGGAATTGTTTACCGCCAGACACACGCACGCACGCACACACGCACAGATTTATGGCTTGGCCTCTAAGTGATCTCAACCTGTCAACTTTTATTTCATCGTTCTGTCACAAGCAGAAGCAATACAAGTACACACACACACACACACACACACACACACACACACACACACACACACACACACACACACACACACACACACACACACACATATATATATATATCCCATTATGATATTTCATGATCGAATATGATGAGCATGGATCCTTTTCAATATAGCAATAAACTAAACAGATACAGATCTCTCTTATTCTCTCACTCACTAGTCTATTTTGTAACAAGATCAGAGGAAATACGTAAAACATCCTCGCCGATGACCTCGCCGACATCCTGTGTACGATGTGACACAATGGACTGATGCAATTCGGGATCGCTGTGTCAGAGATCCCAGTGTTTCTAATCATTGGGTGGATGAGCGGTTCGAGGCGGACATCCCGTCGGCCATCCGGATATCATATTACTGATAAGGTTATGTCGATTACTTGGTCGTTGTTTGCGGAAACATGTCCGCTACCTGTACGCTCCGCGTTCTCTCATTCCACGGCATTGGCCATGGACGGGATGGTACCCCCTGCCATGGCCGGTGCGTCCCACGACCGTGAAAGCAATGGCTACGGCAATGTAATCCGGAAGGCATCTTAACTGTTATTACCTTAATCCAAGGCGGCAATTTCTCCCCTCCTTCGTAATCATTTCGCTGTCATGGTAACGGTAAAACATCTTGTTACCTGGCTATCTGTAGAACTGTGGTAGGTGTGTCGATGTGTGTGTGTGTGTGGGCGGATGGCTCAGTTAGTTAGCTGGCGTGTCTGGCTTTACAATAACAGCTTAATATTAGCCGAGTTGTGTAACAACATGGCGACGATAATCCATCGATCCGGATAACCCGCATACAAACATCATACCGCACCTGGAATGACGGGTAAACAATGAGACGTACAGAGAGGTAAGACATAACATATGGACTGGATAGGGGACGTGACGATGAACTATCAATTAGATTGTCCGACATTTTAAACCCGTGATCCCCTGTATGTGGCTCTTTCAGAATTCGCCTTCTGGATCTGCACGGCTATCCGTTTTTAATATAATGGCTTCATAAGACGATAAGCCTATTCAGCGTACAAAGAATGCCATCAATTTCAATGCATGCCATGCTCTCGACGACGTCTGTAAGAAAAACAGTAATTTTTCTACAATGACAGTTCTTTCCATGCTGCAAATCAATAGCATTTCCCTAGACGATCATCCTCCGACCTTCTTCCCTCTTCCCATTGTTCGACCATGTCATCATTATGACCGCGAAATCTGGATTTACCTACGGGATGGAATGTTTTGCTTCGTTCGTCGAAACAGCCTCAAGTACAGTTTCGTTGTTGTGGGTGGTCCACGTTTCGGAAGGTAGAGTGGTCTTAACAAAGGAAATACTATCGTATTCGTTTACGGTCGATGGTACATACCACGTTAAAGATCGCTTCCTACGCTTAGACCACGCCACGGCCAAGATCGACCATATTTCTCGATTAAACCTGGCCTTTGCTGGCAGCTAATCGAGTTCCAATTCTCCGAATCGCTCGCCCCGTTCCAAGGAAAGGTTTCATTCCCCGAAGACAACGGTCGGGTTCCCTTTTCACCTTGCAGGTCTTCTCTTAAGTTGACCAGCCAATCCCGGCAGGAGTGTTTGCTATTGTATTATAAAGCATTAAAGAAACCTCTGTGCTGGCCCATACGGAGTAAGGTTGGTTGCCGACGGGAGGCAGGACGTCCAGGGTTAGCCCCCAAATGGCATCCTCCTCCTACGCGTGTCATCCCGTTGACATTAAAACGGCAAACTGAGCCACCTGTCACATACCGAGTACAGATTTAATGGCTGGGGACGACTGCCTGTAGTTTATATACTTTACTGCCTCATCTATTCTCCGCTGAGTCGAGCGAATGAGGTTGATGAAGATTGATTGTTTCGTGAATCCGCTTTAATTGATTGTGTTAAGACTAATAAACACATGCCTACCTAGACAGGATGGCTTATTAACCATCACGTGAATACGTATGCGGATACGCTTGAATGTGTTTGTGTGCGCTTGTGTATTTGTGTGTGCCACAAACACACACACACACACACACACACACAGAGAGAGAGAGAGAGAGAGTGCCACGAAAAGGGATCTCTGGTGAGATTAAGTATTAAATGCCGTTTATACCTGGCCGGTATATTTTTCTACACTCGGTGGATGCGAGTGAATTCATTATACGCATGCAATGTCAAGAAAAGAGCGTTGTTGTTGTTGTTGTTGTTGTTGTTGTTCTTCTTCTTCTTCTTCTTCTTCTAATAATAATAATAATACAGTAAGGCACCAAATTTGTGAACTAAACCTGATCTCTATTCGTAATTTGTACATACGCAGGACATCGGCAGGCGCACGTATCTGAATAACAATTGTTGGATATTGAAAGAAGAGTGATTAAAAATTCCATCTCGAACACCCCGAGGCTTGTTAAGATAACAATGGTTATTGTAGTGAAAGTTTTATGTCTTATCGAATCGGGTACTCCATTCAGGCCGACGGTTATCCCTTAATTCCGATTCTAAGCTCATTCCCTAGCTCGGTACTTAACGCCATCCCCGAACAATCGCTTCGCCGCCATGACAGTTCCCAACGCGTGCGTTTCTGATCGCGGCGGGCAGTTGACGCGTCGTTCGCGAGGTCTCGTTTCGGAATGGCGGAAAGCGGATCCGGGAACGAATATCTTCGCTTCGGGACGATCTTCCCGGACTCGTCGTCGGTGAGTCTCCGGCTGTCCCGAGACGAAGGTTATGTTGGCCTAATCCGGTGGCCACGACTATTGTCATTAGACACGTGACTCCGACGCCTGGCCTCTCGAGGGTGGATGATGGCCGAACGAACGAACGAACGAACCCCGGTCGGCCTCAAGGTCATCCACAGTCCGAATGTCGCCTGGCCTAAGATCACGGCAAACAGATCCCGCGGTGGATATTTGCACTTTTATTGCCTAGAAAGTGGCGAAGACGACCTGAACGTGTTTGTCTTCTCTCTTGGGTTTTTATGCACGGCAAACGCGTCAATTATCGGAGCTCGGAGGTCACGTGGCCTAGATCCAGTCAGTCGCCTGACCTTGTTATCTGATCGTTCTCTCCGTACGCCTACGCGTTTCTTTATCATTTCCGGGATAGGTCCGACCGTATCCGGTTTTGTAAACATGAAACAAATCTTACGCTGGAGACCAACGGAGATCACTTTGAAGTGAAAAGAATTGGTCTGACCTGAAAGATGTATCATTCGCTTACAAAGACGTGTAATCGATTTGTTTCTGAAATCGTTGTTTCGTCGACGTATTATTGTGCCGACGTGTCGTTAAACAACATTCATCCAGCCTTCCATCCATCCCCTTAATCATTATCATTTTCATCATCATCATCATCATCACCATCAACATTTACGTATAAAGGATTCTATAAGACAAATGCAATCTACATCTTACGGGGAAGAGCTCTGTAAACAAAACGCAAAACAAAACAAACAAAAAACAAGATCGAGATATCTTTATTTTATGCAGACTTTTTATTTTATTTATGTGAACGTTTGATATTTTTGTACTTTTTTAATACTAATTTCTCATAGAATAAGAAATGCCGACTTTTAGCATTTACGTACCCAGACCAAGTCCCTCAACAAAAAGAATGTTAACACACATTTCTTTGACATTGCATATTCATAGCCATGTTATCATTATTTTAACGTCTAAATCGAAAATTGTTTATAATGTTTTAAAGTCTTCACTTGGTACATGTTTAACTATTTCTTTTATCTGTAAAGCGCTTTAGGGTTATTTTAATCCAATGATATAAAGCGCTATATAAAATGTTGTATTATTATTATTATTATTATTATTATTATTATTATTATTATTATTATTGATAGATTAAAAGAACGGTGAAGAAATTAAGACGAGGTAGTGCACGTATCATATGTTCCTATTGTCGTTGGTATTGAATAATTCATGAAATAAAGCCATTTTTTTGGTGTTATTTGGGTATTTTCGTGTCGTAACCAGAATGAGTTACGTACGACTCATAGTTATACCGAGTTTTCTAGATGATGATGATGATGGTGGTGGTGGTGGTGGTGATGATGATGGATGTTTAACGGCCACCTTTGTGCACATAGTAGGCTAAATGGGCCGAGCGACCTCCAAAGGTAATGAAGCGAAGTCAAAGATGAAACATCCTTCAGATATGCCCACGCCCAGATTCGAACTCAGCCGGTGGCGATATGTGGTCCAACAATGCGCTACCAACTAGACCACGGAGGCGCCCCCAAGTTTCTAGAAACGGATCGCAAACAACAAAATCCAGCTAAACGGGGGGGGGGGGGGGGGTGATTTCGGATGATTTCGAAGAACGCGAAATCTCCCAAGAACTTTGGCATTTCGGCGGCTAGCCGTAGATTCTAGGCGTTTTAAAGGCTCGCCGTTGCTTCATACGAGGCGGCTCGCCGTACGACGTGTGCCGAGTGTAAGACGAGAGCCAGGTCCGACACCAGCACCAGCCTCGCCGTATACGAATGGCACATATTCCACTCGCCCCACAAACCACGCCCGTTCGTCATTAAAAACGACCGCTGAACCGCCGAACCGCTGACGCATTCTATCAGAACCTACGGCTTCCGACTCCTACGGGCTTATAAACCAATATGGCTAATGTACGGAGCCGAAAACCAGTTTTTCGCGTTATATAAGGACACCATGTGGCAGATCTCTGGCACAGTTTACTCTCTGGCGAGTGTTTTTTCTTCTCACTCCCCCCCCCCCACCTTTTTCTATAGTTTTCCTATGCAATTCGTTCTTGCTGCTCATGAATATTAAAGAAGGTTATGATAACCGGTCGTCATCGGGGCGATCGGAGGGAATTTTAGAATCGCGAATTCCGGCAGTGAGTGGTTAAAAATAGTAGAAATAGTTTTCCGCGCCCGAGCTCTAATCCCTAGTTGCCCGGGAACGGATACATAATTTATTCCGATCTCTTACGGCACGTCGTTTATTTCGGCTTAGATTTCAGAGGCGGTGGAATGTCGGAACAAACCGGCGCCATTCATCCGGATACATTTCTAGCCTGTCCGAAATGGACGCGTACGGACCCGCGAAAAGATGGGCCCTGGGTGGGTGAAAATATATCTGTCCACTTATTTACAGATAGGGGGTATACTCTCTCTCTCTCTCTCTCTCTCTCTCTCTCTCTCTCTCTCTCTCTCTCTCTCTCTCTCTCTCTACAAGCACTTTCCACATTTGACACGTGATTCAATCATCTGTCGAAATTTCATACTCGAATACAGACACGCACATATAGATATAAAAAAGACACCCTAGCACATCCTCCAATAGCCACGGTTATCTTTCTGCGTGTTACGTCACATATGATGAAATAACGAAATGCCGAGTTTCAGAGGCCACATCAGTAAAACGGAGTCTTGTATATACTATACTGACTGCCCGTAATGAACGAGTTAACGATGAACATCGGAATTAAACTGTTATCTTAATTGATATACTACCGTCTAGGGTTCGATATCGAATGGACAAGGTATTCAATAAATAGCCTTCAAGAGTTGAGTGAATTCGTGAATTTCAACATTAGAAACATACACGCACGCAGGCGCGCGCGCGCACGAGCGCTCACCCGCACACACACATCTTTTCCTAAACCCTAAAATCCCCCAAGGCGTTGACGAATGTGTAGGCGAGATTTTCCTTTTTCCAGACGTCTCTCTAGAGAAAGGCGCTGCGAAAATGTTTATCCTCCGAACTACGTGTTTATTTGCGTCGGTTCCGACAGATCCATTCCAGCATCCTGTTGTCTGGCATCAAATAATCAATAGCAACAGGTAATAATACAGGTAGGAGCCGGCGGATGTTGGGCAGGAATCGATAATCGGAGAAAAGAGACGCCGAACCTCCCTTCTCCCCGGTGAACCTAGACACCACTCGAACAGAAGCGAGGAGGATGAACCGGAAAGGTGAAATAGTGCCAATGGATGATCATTACCAAACATTGTTACGTCCGTATCCCGAAGCCTTCAGCACCCATGTTTCTATAGAGAGGCTGGTCGGGGTTATGACACGTATCTAGATAGTTGATCGGGGTTCGATCGCGGACTAAGTGCCACCGAATATATATATATATATATATATATATATATATATATATATATCGATTTATCCGCATTTACTATTATACACCTAAAGCCATGGGCTTTGTTACTATAAAGTGCTGTGGGGGGAAGTTATCAGTGAGTAACTATATTTATTGTATAAACAGGCACATGCGTGGTGTGCGTGTGTGCGTGCGTGCCTGCGTGTGTGTCTAGATCTAGCTATCTGTTTAGCTACCTGTACAACGCACCGAGACACTAATCCAGTGATATACGAATGCCATCCTCGCTCTTCCGGACACGGCCGTCGAACTGATAATTGATCCATAAAGATGATTATCAGATAGCAGAGTGAGCCGTTTCTGTCCGTTTCATTGCCGTATAATTCAGTTATAAAAATAATCTATCGCTCGACGGAATAATGGAGAATATGTGTCGCGAGCGCGGCGCCGTCGTAACGCCTTCTGGCTTATGACGGCGAATACGTCATTCGTTCATGGGTGACGTGCTCCGTTGGTATGACGTCGTCGGCTGTTAAACGTCGCTCCTTTCCCCCCGATCGGTTGTTGGACTGCAACCGGCTGCCTACCACATCCGAACCCCCGGTAACGCTGTTACCATTAGGCAGCATCCTTCATCCCCGCCTCATCCCACCTCACCCCCCCAGGGCCGAGTTGACATTGTTCAGGTAATCTACGTGCAGTAGTTGACCCGTTCGTTGGCACCATCGATCGCATTGTTAACAAATCGGTTAATAACAGGCTGTGAGGTCAGTTTTTATCCTCTTGTGTCGATGGTCCGAATAACAGTCAAGAGGGGGGGGGGGGGTGAGCGGGGAGGGGGAATATATTTGCCATCAGTTTTCGGTCTGTCATTAGCGCCCCCTTCCTCTTCCACCCACCCATCTACCATCCACCACCCACTACTACAGCAGATCACCCGGTGTCCTCGAGTACACAGTCAGAATGTTTGTCATGTAATGTATCCTGGAATCACGGTTGCCTTGGAAACAACAGGAACCGCCCGATGACTTTTGCTTTCTTCCAATGTTCTGCTAATTGGGCACATCTGAAAAGAGTCCCAAGTTTCTCTCTCTCTCTCTCTCTCTCTCTCTCTCTCTGTGTGTGTGTGTGTGTGTGTGTGTGTGTGTAAAACATGTAAAACTGTAACTGTTGCTGTTTAACGGCCACTTTTGTGCACCTCAACGGTAACGAAGTCAAAGATGAAACACCCTTCAAATATGCCCACACCGAGATTCGAACTCGCGCGGCAGTGATCTGTGGTCCGACGCGTTACCAACTAGACCACGGAGGCCTCGGTTAAGCCATGTAGGCGCCTCGTAAAAACAAGTAATTGTCTGAGAATGAAGCTGGAAAAACCCTCGTAAAATCCCCTTTAGACCTAAAAATGGGGGATTATGGGAGATATTCCTCTATAATACCATCGCTATAGGATAAACGCCGAGGTGTTGATGTTTTCCTATTTCACAAATATTGACCCGTTTTCGTGGCCATTAGTCATTCGATATGGTTGGGCAATATCGTGGCGACGACCTCAACTGGCGATCTGGATCGTTCAATCAAGTAGCTACTACTATCCTCGTACGATACGGGTCACGGTTACAGGGGTTTAGTTAGCTCGCCGCTGTCCCAACAACGGTCACGAATCCTGCCGCCATATACCAACCACCCTTGCCTCCCAATGTTCTGCTAAATGATCACACAACACGCGCGCTAATGGCATTGTGAATGAGAAAGAGGTCGGCTTTGGCTGGCCAAGTATCCGTGTCGAGAGAGAGAATGAGAGAGCACATTCGCGAGAGGACGTCGTAAAGTGATCCGGAAGGCCTTAGACCAATTAAAATCGCGGCTTCGCGTATCGGTATCAGTGTGGCGTGGATGACACCGATAAGGTGGGTGTGGGCGGGAGTGTTATAGGTGGCAAATCCTCAGATCTGTGACTAATCACGATTAACTCTTTGACCCAGCTTCCTTGGCCAACGGGATATTGGGAGGACGGGTGGCCACCGCCCCCCCCCCCCCTCCCAACTCCCCCCTCGGTGTTCTCTATTGTCCAAGGATCAATAGACCGCTGGCCAAACTCAGGTGTTTTATGCCTCGGTTATGCCCCGGGGGTCATCTTACTGCGTGTCTTCATTGAGGGAGTCACGAGTCATTTTACTCAACCCTCGTTCCAATAGTAAAACCACTGACGACGTATGAGATCTGACCTTGATGCCTCGGTTTATTATCGCCCTTGAAGGCATTTTCGTCCAGTTATTACGGGAGTAGAGTGGACGACCGCGAAGGAAGGGTTTAGAGGGTTTCGGGCGAAAATCCCCTAAACACACACACACACACACACACACACACACACACACACACACACACACACACAGAGAGAGAGAGAGAGAGAGAGAGAGAGAGAGAGAGAGAGACACTGAGAGA
Source organism: Paralvinella palmiformis (assembly GCA_025642065.1). Classification (NCBI taxonomy): domain Eukaryota; kingdom Metazoa; phylum Annelida; class Polychaeta; order Terebellida; family Alvinellidae; genus Paralvinella; species Paralvinella palmiformis. The sequence continues at coordinate 219,383 of JAODUP010000251.1, forward strand.
GAGAGAGAGACACTGAGAGAAAGAGAGTGAGAGAGAGAGAGAGAGAGAGACCCTATTGTTATGCCATGAACGTATTTCCACAAGGTTGATATAGTATGTTTATAGTCGGCGTGGTATTCACATTATGTAACCTTGGCCATTCTATACTAATTCTGTCCTGTAGAAGGAATGATACCGAACCAATATTACCTCTATCTCAGGGGCAGCCCCTTTCTCCGATAATACAATTTGCCGGACAATGTTCCATACATTATAAATGTATACACGCATTAAGCATGAGGAATGACGATTAAATGCAGGACGATGTTGGCTTTATTTGAATTTTTGTTTGCATCACGGATGAGCAGTGTAAATGACAGGCTCGTATGCGTGTCCAAGTACACTAGTCACGCACACGCACACAAACACACACACACACACACACACAGAGAGAGAGAGAGAGAGAGAGAGAGAGAGAGAGAGAGAGAATCTTACTTAGTAACAATTAATCCCCAGAAAATCACAGCCCAGACCATATATAACACCCTGGTGGTCTTAACCCTCTATCGTGGTCCTCCGTATTCCCTCTTGATAACTTCCATAACTCACCGAATCCAGACGCCCGGTCTGTGAATCGAGCGATCTTCAGGATCCGAACTCCTAATGGCGCTCTTTACACGGCCGAGTATTATTAAGTGTCAAAAAACCGCGCCACGCCACACCTATTCATCTGGATATCATATCAATCCAGCATCCAGGATCCATTAGGCAGCTTCGTTTCTGAAATTCACGAGTTAACGCACCATATAGACGCGTCACACGTCTTCCTACCCGAGAGAGATGGATCGCGTAATTCGCTTCATAAAAATTGGCACGATGAGATCGGTGTACGTTTCAGATGTGTTGACGTTGTCAATTAGCTGAAACAGGTTTCGCACAAAAATACGGTGAACCTGTTTTAGTGCTCTTTTCTTTGAATGCGAGATATCGCATAGGCCTATTTTCGTTCAGTAAGCACCAAAAAAAAAAAACAAAAAAAAAACCCTGATTTTAACTACACGGCCATCTTCTCTGTACGGACAAATGAAAACGATAACGGTTAATTTGTCGGATAGTTGAAATTTGATTGAAATAGTTTTTATTCATTTCCTTTCACACCTGACAGCGTATCAGACGCGAACGTGCCGTCGGCTCCCGAGTTCCATCAATTAACGGCGGCAACCGTTTCCGCGGCCGTTTTTGTCTGATCCGGGATTTATCACCATGACAGCTGATCTTTCCGCACTTCCCGCTGACCTTTACACGGATGCTGGCTAAATTCGGCCTGGCGTCTTGACATTTCGGATGAGATTCGGTGATATCTCTGTCCAGAAGGACATTGTCCGGGACGCCCGACTGATGGGCGATGATGGCCCGATAATATACGATCCTGGAAAGGTGACGTCCGCCCAGCGGAGGGTGGGAACAACGAACTCCGAACAAAGACACGATCCGGGCATATGAAACAATATTTTCAGGGGCTGGGGGCGGGGGGGGGGTGATGGTTATGCGAAGCGATTGGTTGTCTCTGTGAACTGAAATTGGACAATGCTGATGTTTTGGTAGAACAGGGCCAGCTATGGGATGTTCTTGCGGTAGAAGCTCCAGGGGGGAGGCTTCAGCTCATTTCCACTTTATTTGCCATTACTCCAGATAATAAAAACAATCTTTATTGTTATTATTATTATTATTATTATTATTATTATTATTATTATACGATATTGACAATTCAAAGTGTCATCTGACGCATTTCCTCGGCAATTACACCACCAAGAAAGACGCCACAGTTTCCACACCACATCACCGCAATGCCGCCACTGAGCAGCCCCTCCTAACAAAACGAATCTCAAGCCCGAGATTGCCATCGAAGAGGGTAATTTGGGATCCGTAGATGTCCAAGCTGGAGATATTTTGAAGCATGGTCAGCTGCGTTTAGACATTCTGATTGACTCGGCTGGGACTATCACAGCCGTATAAGAACTATTAAACCGGAACTAAGTTATGCATACTTGATTTATTGGTAATCTTAATATCAGTTTTAGACAACATCCATTAATTAGAGAGAGATGTTGCCGTTTTGCAAACCATTTTTGTACGCGAGGTGGGCTAATTGGACTGAGCGACCTCCAAGGGTAATGGGGCGAAGTGAAAGATCAAACACCCTTCTGACATAGGCCGGTCTGGGGTTTGAACTCAATTGCTATAGATCTGTGTCCAACGGCGCTACCAGTTAGGCCATGGAGACGCCCCGAGGAGTTAGAGAGAGAGAGAGAGAGAGAGAGAGAGAGAGAGAGGAGAGAGAGAGAGAGAAGAGAGAGAGAGAGAGAAGAGACAGACACAGACATAGTATGGAGAGAAGGGAAAATGGAACAAGAGAGAGAGAGAGAGAGAGAGAGAGAGAGAGAGAGAGAGAGAGATTGTGTGAAATAAATGATCCAACGTTTTAGTTCATGATCATAGCTTCTTCTGATCTAATGTTCTCTCGTTGAATAATGCCAAGTTTGCATCAATCATATGCCAGGATAAACGACAAACAGTGCAGCTAATATATGCTGATTACTTCATGCATAAACATACACACAATTGACCTTGCATTTGACTGTATTCGTACTTACGAGCGTTTTGTAGAAACGCCAAACACAAAGCCAACTATTTTCTCCGAACAGATTTATCCGTCTAGATCCGACTCTATCAATGATTTACAAGGGTATTATGGGTTGAATATGGCTGGATATAGACATATCGTCCTTCTTGTCAGACATCACGTGGCTTCTTCTAATCACGTGCCATATCATGTGATACACCAGGTCGCATGATAATTCGCCTATATATGATTAATCAGGTTACATGGAGGACGCGCCTCTAGAGATCCGTGATCGCTGTTGTTCATTTGATCTGATGGATCGTGCCATCGTCGGTCGTACAGTTCGTGCAAAACAGCTGAATATGCGCCATCCTTTCCAATTTCTGTTTTCTACCTCATTCACGTCTAACCGCTATAAAGATAAAAAATAGATAGGTAGTTGGTGTCATCATCATTGACATCTACAGCAGGCTATCATATAATCATCGTCTTCATCCATTCGTTTGGCTAATTTTCCCCCACTCAGGGGTTGCATTATTAAGTTCGATGGCCACAATTTCAAATGCTCTCGGCCAATTATATGGCTAATTTTGCGCTAACAGGTCGGATCAATCAGACGCGTCGCAATAAAACTCTATATCGGGTCGCATAATAACCGCGCCATATCTGGATTAGTTTCTCGAACAATCTGCTAATAAGTGAAGGGCTGCAACCGATACCTAGGGGAGATGCTGCTTCTTCCCGTTGACGCAGCTGATTGACGCAGAGGTGACAATACCGAGAGTTGATCTCGCATCATTCATCGTGCACCAACCGACGGGATGTGTCCGACTGGGCAGTGATTCTCCCAACAGCTGTACGTCTACCGGTACAGGCGGATATGAATTCCAGTCAAATATTGATCCGGGACGATTGGGCAGGGCATCGTCTGATCGATCCGTAAAACTTGCCATTTAAATGGGGCCGCTGTTTTGATGCGATTTCACAAGCTTTCGTTTACTCGTTACTTGAATTGAAACAAATCCGTATCCGCAATCTCAGTCACATTATGGCAATGGTTTCTAATACGAACGTTATTAATGTCCCCACTGGGAGTTTGCCCATCTCGTGAAAGTCGGATTTACGGACATTTGTTTGGATACAGCGCTCCCGGGTGGGAATTCCTAGGAGATCGCATTTCATTTAATCTCGTTGCCTACGTAATAACTAGCTTATAGTCCGATATTGTAACGCAAAGCCAGTCTGGAAACGAGTTCACCGCTGTACTTTGGTACTGTGTGGATCCATAAAAATGAAAATAGACCCAAAGAAGTCTTCTCGTTTGCTCTGTTCTTACACAAACGTATGTTTGAATTTAAGACAGCTAAAAAACAGAACATTCCCCTGATTTTCTTTCAATTTAAAAAAAAAACATTATTACCGATTGATACTTTTCAAGAAGTTTGGCCTCATCCCAAAAGAGAAGTGATAATTATTAAATTCTGTAAGTTAATTTGGTCGAATATTCAGTGCCCATCTTAACTATTGGTGAACATTATAGGCAAATCTTTGGTGATAAAGGTTTGTCGTGATAACAATTTGTGATAAAGGTGCTAGCCAGACAGGGGGGGTCAATTTCATTTTGTCAATTCCATTTCCACTAAATTCCATTTTGATCAATTCCAATCCCGCATCAAAATCTATCAATTCCAATTCCGTTTTTTATCGACTCCTTTTTTACTTACTACTTTTTACCACGAGTAGGTACCCCAAGTACCTACTCCGAATACCTGCTTGGAATACCTACTCCGAGTAGTTTATATTCCAGGTAGGATTGTCACGGAAGAAATAGTTCTGAATAAAAAAATGAAATGGTAAATTAATTTGTGGATAATGTTTTTGCAGGAAACTTCAATTCCAATTCAAAATTTATCAATTTCAATTCTATTAAATAATCAATTCCAATTCCGGAATTGAATTGACCCCGTGTCTGGTACATCTCACATTCACATTAGGTTTGATTTAAATTAAAATATCAAGTATCTGTTTTACTATAGTTGCGGTGTTTGCCTAAAGACAAGGAATTTAGATTTAATTTTGCAATCGTTTTTCCTTCTAATTAGCACTTAAATCGGTAATGAAAGAATACAATTAAAACATTTCTTTTTTTAATGTGACAATTAAGTGAGAGCGAGTGAGACTTGATGACACATCAACACAGAAAGGTCATTTACATTCGCCGTTTAGGACTTTACAAACAAGTGGGTTAATATTACTATTGCCTATTTAATTAACGCCTATGAGTTATGTTATTACTTTTTATATTATATAACTTTCATTTCCATATATATTCGGTTGAAATTAATTTATGCACGAAAGGTGATGGATTTCGTTTTAAAAGACGAGTGAGTGTTTCATCGTATCCTGTTTAACTATTACTTTTGATCTCTTAAGAATTACATCAAATGTCTTTTTGTGTTGCTTTAGAGTCATTTGCAAAATGTTAAGACCAGACAGAAAATTTAAACTAAAATTGACAAAACTGTGGTTTTGTGGCCTTCGTACCAAATTATATCAGTTTATTTCACCAGAAGCAAAATACAACGCAATTTGAAACTTGTCGACATCTAAACGTATGAGTGTCGCTACTTTTTAGTATTTAGTATGTCCCCCGATTGCTGTCAGTGACTGCCTGGATGCGATATGGCATGCTGGATGCCGGAGATTTGTAGTACTCCTGGGTGATTTCAGTGTCCCAAAATACCTGGATTACTTGCCTCGGGTTTTCATCGTTCGACGGTTGTTTGTATGCCACTTTATCCTTGATAATAGTTTCCCGACTGGGTTTATATCTGGGCTGGTCTCGGGCCATTCCGGTACAGAGATCTTGGCGGTTTTTTCTCAGGAAGTCAGCGATTACCTTTGATTGGTGACGAAGAGTGCCACGTTGCTTGAATATCGTGCAGCAGTGGACGTGCGTGTGCAGTTTCGGCTTCTCTTTGAGCAATTTCACGTACTTGGGTCCGTTCACAGTAGCGTTAGGCGGAATGTAATACGGACCAGCAGGTATTGGATCGGCTCTCAGCGGGTGTTTCATTGTGGCTACAACACATTTCCTTATCAAAACGCTTACCTAATGGCCGTCTAATGTGCATGTGGCGAGGTATAAATTGCTGCATGGTGCATTCGTCAGAAAACAACGCCTTCTTCCACTCGGCCAGAATCCAGCGGCAATGACGTCTGGCAAAGTCCAGTCTCCTTTTCTTCACCACTGGTGTCAGGTATGGCTTTTGTGCCGGCCTGTGTGAATTCAGTCCAAAGTCTTCGCCGAGACGTCTCACAACAATGCCGGGACTTATTGTTGTACCTTTTAAGCGTAAGATATCACTGATTTTCTCGCAGAGGCTCTTTGGCGAGCACATTACTATCTGTCTCATTGAGCGGTCTTCCGGGGGCGTAGTCTTCCTTGGGCGACCAGACCTTTCCCTTTTATGAAACGTGCCATCGGCATTGAGTTTGACGATAGCTTTGTGCACCGCTGTCTTAGTGCAACGCAATTTAGCACCAATATCCCTTTCTGTGTATCCTTCTACATGTAAAGTGTACAATTTCCCCATTGTATGGACGTAGAAATACTTGGTGGGGGGGGGGGGGGTACACCCAACGCCACCGACAGCGGTAGACAAATAACCAACAAATTCTGACTAGGCTTACTGTTCCATGAACCCAAATCAAAAACGCCAAACAACAAACAAACAGGCAGTTCGGCATGCAGATGTTTTGCTTGATTTATTAGCGAGAGTCTTTGGAAGAGATCGGTGTGTAATTCGTCCGTGATGTCAGGGCGGACAAAACCTAAAAATACCACTCGTGTTTTGTCCGCCCGTTGAGGGGAGGGAGGTCGGCCGTACGGGGGTTCCTTTAATGTTGGCCAATGTTAAAGAAGAGCACTATCATGTATTTAGTGGCCTATAAATTAACAAAACCATCTGCTCCATTATGGTAATGTGCATGAACCGGCATATTCGTCTTTCTCTTCGTTATTTCTGCCAACACACACATGCATACGCACAAACAACACACACGCACACATGCACACATACATACAAATACATACATACAAATACATACATACACACACACGCCGAGTAAGGAACCTCTATTAACAAACTGGTTGAAACAACCCTTAGACTCTGAAGGGTGTTTCATCTTTCACTTTCCCTCATCACCATTATAGATTTCTTGGCGACTCCTTAAAAGGAACCATCCAACAAACGCACGTATATGTCGGATTCATGCCAACAACCTCGGCGTTGGCAGCGCAATTCCCTTACCACTGCGCTGTCGGAATGCATCCCGTAAAAGAGCAGCATTTACACTTCACGTGTGAGGGGCGAATTATCACCACCATTCACGACGTAGCTCTCCGAGGCTTATTCTGATCCCGATTTGGGTTTCCTTAGTCACCTCGATGGCCACATCGGACGAATCCTCATCGGCCAGCCTAGATAAGATTACCACCGATAACAGTTTGTTTTATCGAAATTTCGACCTATCGACCGCATGAGTGATGTATTCCGAGTTGTTCTGACGTTATCTGTGTCCTCTAAATGGACCATTATGCCAATGGTGTCATCAACGAATAGGTAGCTATCGATGGATGGATGGGTTGGTGGGTGGATTGGTGGATGGGCAAGTCTTCTATCATGCTTATTCTTTACGCTGTCAGCTAAAGCAGCCATTTATCAGCGAAGGCTTGATGTTCTCGCTGTTCTGGCATACGGTCACCAACCCATACACCGATACAGTGCTTTATGTCCCAGCTGAAAGCGTCACAGATCCCGACTGACATCCTTCTCTAACAATTAAGCAAATTCGTCCGAGTTATTTCGTTACAAATCCGATACGGAGATGAGTGACATACAACTAAAGGGGGTCTCCAACTTAGCGGTGTTTCAGTTCTCCAATGATCTGACCAGCCTTCTCATCTATAATAACAATAATATTAATTATTATTATTATTATTACTATATATATATATATGGATGAATACTATATATTAAGAAAAACTTGTATAAACAATACAGCATTAAAATCAGTTTACTTCTTCCACTAAGAGACCATGTTACTTTAAGCGAAAACAAACATCGTATGCCACAAACAAGTCATCAAGAAACCTGACCTAATTCCTATATCCAATTAGATTACTGGTCTAATCTACTTCCTGGTTGAAATTTTCTAGCAAGCTCGGAATTGAAATAACACACACACACACACACACACACACAGAGAGAGAGAGAGAGAAGAGAGAGAGAGAGAGAAACAAATATACCGGGCACTGGTAAAATTAGCTTACTTACTGTATGGCCAACCAAAGTGAAACCTGCTCTAGATCAATGGTCATCAAATCTGACAAACCTGTTTTGATGCTATCAGCATACACGAAGGGCGCAGTGAACTGCCAAAGCGCATCGCCCTTTTCTGATGCTTTATGGCTGTTTCCATCTGCGCTCCCCCCCCCCACCTCCGTCCCTCTCTCACTCCCTTCCACCACCACCCCTCTCTCTCTCTCTGATATGTGAGTAGCGTGTCCAGAAAGTGCGAGTGATTGATACCATTGTCAGATCAGTTTATATCAAAGAGAATAGGACGGCGTGTTCAGCAACTTGACACCGCTCATACCGCCATAGGGATAGAAAATAATGGCATTTAGTTACTTCCTATTTGGGTAATAATAACCCTAATTGTATGCCAATTGTTGGAAAAATCATCGCCTCTCCCACCCACATAGCTCTTTCGCTCCCTCTGTGTGCATCGATGAGGAAATAAAACAAATCAGATTCATCCCGTTTGTTCTATTTATCACCATGGTTTAATTATACATGAAGGAGGAATTTAGAGAACACTGGCTGCCATCTCTCTGGGGGGTTCTATCGCTTGTGCGCTACGATTCAGCAATGTTATATTCATATTTCGCGAGCCGGTTTGCTTTGACTGACGCCTACGGAAGGCGCGCGTTCGCCGCCTTTCGCAATCGCCATCTCCGCATCTACTGGGAATCAAAGGCAGCGGCGGTAAAACCTAACAGTAAAGATTTGCTTTGATGATAATAGAGCCCGTAAAATGCGTCAAGCCGCTGCAGTCGGAAGCACGGCTCGGTAAAATAAATGAGCAATGCCCTGAAGTACGCGTATTTTCCATTTCGTCGAGTACTCATTTAATCCTACGGCCCGGTTCGAGGACAAGTAGCCCGCGAAAAAAACACGAATACGTCGTAGGTACATTTAACATTTGGCCGAAAATACATCCGTCGTCGGCAATGCGATGCCGTGTGAATGATAATTGTTTTAGAATAGAAAGACATCATCATGCATTAAGTTATGAAATATTACTTCTACTTACATCGAATAAAAACAAGTTCTTCGCCCAGTTTTGTTGTTGTTGTTGTTGTTGTTGTTGTTGGCCTTTAAATTCTAAAGTGTGGAGTTTGTGGTTCTTCTTCGGGCGCTTCTTAGTGACATCTACTCTGATATATCTGACAATGGCTTTTTTCAACCGTCCTAGCTGGCTAAAGTAGATTAATAGATTAATGACAGGTTAATCTTTCCATTTTTCTGGATGGTGACAGCCACGATTTTTCTGACACTTTCGGAATCAATAAAAGCATCACCTGGATTAATACATTTGCATAATCGTTGAAAACAAGAGGATGGATGGATGGATGGATGAATGTTGTTTAACGACACATCGGCACAATTTAGGCCATTCAGTGTCCTAGAACGTTTGGTTGAAAACAAGAGGGATCTTGTAGTTCGCCAGAAACTGTCTGAGAACAGCATCACCATTGAATTAGCACCAGAGTGTTTATTCTTTGTAAATATCCACAGATGGGCTTCTGTGACATTTTGACGGCAGCTGTTAGGAGATCAGCACGTTTCTATCTCTGTCTTCTGTCTCTCGTGGTGACACTTACCTGCATTTTCCACAGTGCTGTGTACTTCTTACTACGAACAAAAACATGTTACAGTTTGTTATCATCTCACCATTCCGAAAACTATAAATCTTCATTTCTTTAGAATCATGCATGACCCTGCTTCCGTATTGTGCTTTGTTTTCTATTGGTAATTATCCATTTTTCTGATCCAGAAGACAATTGTTCACTTGCACAAATCTGGAATATACCACCTCAAAGCAGCACCCCTCTTATTAATAAGGATGTCCTTTTATGTGGTTATGTGGCAAGCCATTTCCATTATATTTACGTCTCAGTTTCATGTAAACAGTCTGTATACAACGAACTGTAGTTTATCTGCAAATACTAATCACAGCCAGCCTATACCACATATATCTGGTATGGGTTGGCCGAAGTTAGTACTTGCATGTCTATTGCTTTCAAAATGTAGTGTGGCTCTCAAGTTATCTATATTAAATCACAAAACCTTTTTACAACCCTGGATCACTAAATGTAGTGAATGTAGTGGGTGAGCTTTCTACATTTTTCCAAACACTACCAATGTCACAGGTACACTTCTTGATTTACTTATGTACACAAGTATTACTCTACCATAATCAATGGTGGGTTGGAAAATGATTACTCTAAATACGTGTAATACTAGGAATATCATGGAGACATCAACAAGACATTGTAAATGGTTGGTGTATACATAACCCATATCTCATAAACATGTTGCACCATATTTTAAGCTCTGCGTTGTATGCTGGTTGGTAATATAATGTGACTAAGCCAAGCATTACATAAGCATCTAGTGCTGTTTCATTTATGCTAATTAAAGTAACAAAAAAACTTTCTCTTTCATAACATTTACAGAAACCATACAGATATCAAGTAACAACTTATTTATACATTCAGAATTATCAAGCATATATTACTATGCGATAATGTTGCAGTATGCTAGTTTATTTTTTATGGATGCCCAAATCCTGTCACAATATTCACTGAAACTCGTTTGGCGAAATCATCGGAGAATAGACCTGTCTCTATTGTGAAGCCGACAAACATGCAGTCAGGTCTGTTCTGAGTGGGGTAGAAATCGGCCTCACACAAGATTTGGTTTGTTATAGCAAATATATTATATTAAGCGTTTTACGGGTTGTATGCGGTGCAGGTGTGGCTACGTTCAAACTGGTGCAGTGGACTGGTAGGTGTGGCCAACTGGTTAACTTATAATCCAATCATATACCCCCTCGCATACCCATACAGAGCTTAACTAAGGAACAGACGATGACTAAGTTTGATCGTTCTCCCAAAAGAAAAAGTTTCTAGAACGCTAAATGGCCTAAATGTTGCCGATGTGTCGTCAAGCAACATTCATCCATCCATCCCAAAGAAATACCATGTTTACCTATTAAAATTCTTAAACACATAGGCAAATTAGATCACCTAACTAAGTATAAAGCTATACGGAATAAAACCCCTTTTCTGAATCTGTCTACCTTTCCCAGACAAAAGTCCTTCATTTAGAATAAAATATTCACGATTTTAAGGTTGGATGGCTAACCTGCAACACGTTCCTAGAGAAGTACCCACCCATGATAGAAGTTTGTAGGGCTGAAAGCTAATTCATTACCATTGCAACTAGCATAAGCTAATTAATCCATAGTGCCATTTTTGTTTACTACGCATGATATACTAAACTGGTTATGGCCGTAACTAGACACTTGTTTAAATGAGGCCAAAACACTGTGCGAGGGGTCTGGGAGGCACCTAAGGCCCCCAGAAGCTTCGACTTGAACGATACAAAATCCTCGATTCTAGCCATTTCCCGACATCCTTTTCCTAGTTCAGTAATCATAACTTTTTTATGATTTAATTTTCGTATTTTCTACTTTACCAGGCAACAGAGAGTATTTCTAAATCCATGTACACAAGAAATGCGCTAAACTAACACCAAAAGAATTAAAAGGAATTGCATTAATGTATCTGGTAACACTTAAGGAAAATTCTGAGCCCAGCTATATTGTTCAGTGGAAAAAATGCCATTTTCTGCGCTTTTTAATTTCGGTATGAGGCATTTGCCTCAATGTAGTTACGGCCATGATGATCCACAAAGAACATAAAAATACAGGTTCTATAGGTAATTAATTACTAAAAACAATTACTAGTTATGTGCGTTCCAATTGTATTTTTGACATTTAAATTACGGTCACTGTACGGTTTCAGTTTTTCTTTACTTATCTAAGCTTATTACTTTCAGAAACGAATTATTATTATTAATGCTACAAATACCCCCCCCCACACACACACACACACACACACACACACACACATACAGCCCCCCCCCCCCACACATACACACACAGACACACTGACGGGGAAAACTAGAGTACTTATAACAGACATATACGACTTATACGCGATATGAATTCATGCCGAAATAAAGCATTCGTTTTTCTTGACATGCAACTTCATAATTAGCAAGTGTAAAGCCCCCTAGCGAATTCATCAGATTAGGTCAGTAACCGCTTTAACTGACCGTGCACAAAGCTTTTAAAAGATTACACGCCTTTGCATGACAGCCCTCAACGCCCGCCATTGGGCCAGGATTTGTAGGTAACTGCTTTAACACACTATTTATCTGCTTGAGGCAATTTCCTAACACGAGGCTCGGTACTTACCACAAATATGTAGCTATGGGTAATTTTACACCGGCATTAATTTTTGCCAGCTTTAATCTCGTTTTCTACAACGTTGCGGAACTTTTTCGGGTAGATTAATTTACCCGCCTAAAACGAGAGTAACCACGTGACGGCTTTCGTGCAGTCACATGATTCGTTTCGCGCCTAAACTTTATTTCCGGTTTTCGCTCAGTAGTCATTTTATTTCGTCACGAGAGCGGCACTTCACTTTAAACGACTGTCGTATTTATGGTAGGCTTGCTGATAGTAGCCGTGTACTTCTAACTCGGTTTGGCATTATCATTCTAACACGTTTGACAGTTTAGTCGTACCACTACCCAGATAAAAATGGCCACCTAGGTGGCGGTGTTCTGTCCTGTTACACCGTGTTAAGACGGGACAGGGCGCCGTTGTCCGAGAAGACAGGACAGGGCGCCTGTTGTCTAAAAAAACAGGACAGGACAGAAATATACGACTGTGTCGATTGTACGCTCGTTCTCTAACATAAACATCCTTTCAGGGATACTCAAATTGTCTCAATGAAGATATTCACTGATTATTTTATATGGAAACCATAACCTGTAGTAAACTTCTATGGGTGTCTACGATGACCGCATAAATAATATTGAATGATCAGTATAACTGTAATGGTCCAGTTTAGTAAACTACCGAGGGATTACTGTTATAGACTGTTCACCCCCTGGACTTGGCTGCATTTACACTCCAGATTTTAATAAAGAAAGGTCTACTTGATTATTATTCGCCTGTAAAAATTATAAAGAGCAAATAGTTCCACCCATTAGAAGAAAATAAAATAAGATTTCCATGAAGATATACACAAACTCCATGAAGATTGTCCTGACACCCGCAGATTTGTCATTTAGGTGACTGGCTAAATTTTTCATGAATGATACATACATCCATATGTGCATGACTTGAGCAGTTTAAACTTGAGACAACATTGAATCTAAAGGGCATTATATTAATTAGGTCTGAGCTAGCGGCACATATATGTGGAGCTGTCTAAACCAAATCTGCACCATTCTAAGGTGTACTGACTGGGAAAAAACAGACTGATATTTCCATGTAGATTTTCAGCTATTCTTAAATAGCAAAATCTTTCAGTCCACTTTAAGCTTAATTTTAAAAAGGAGAAAGAAATATAAACTTCCTTGCCATTAAGACTTGATGTGCTTCAGCAACTCTTGTTATCATTGACTCGTGATATGTAATATGAATTAATTGTTTCATACATGTGTGTGTGTGTGTGTGTGTGTGTGTGTGTGTGTTAATATGTGTGTGTGTTTGTGTGTTGGAATATCCTAGAATTCAACTGAACTTGTCGATTTCAGACTATCCGCAATAAGTAGCATTAAGGGCAGAATGAAATGAACAAATCCAATATGCTAATATCTAGACTGTGAAATTGGATTATTTTATAAATTGCCACAGTTGAATCAAATCAAGATGCAATAAGTCCAATTGGTATAGCAGAACGTTTAACGTTTTACTTTTGTTTTAGGGGCAGGCACAAAATATACTGCAAAGAGATATGAGGCGGATACGTGCCTTGAACGTGGCACAGAATCTTCCCAGTTGTAAACAACACCTGCTCTTTGTTGAAGTGGTAATGGGAAATTGGAAGACTCCCTACTGGCTCTCTCATTATAGTACATTAATTCACTTAACCCTGAGAATATTTCGTGATGTTTTTTCTTCTTATACTAGAGGGAGCTTGGGAGATCCATCCCCAAAAAAACCTTGACAGATGCCATCGTGGATTTTTTTCCCACCATTAGCATCTCGCATCTTGGATATGGCCAGTATAAATGGCACTATCTATCCTTTTAGATAATCACTTCTAATGACTAGTATGCCATCTAGAGACCCATCACGCTACTATCAGAGATTACTTGGCTCATTCAATCTACAGTGTCTGGAAGACAACAACATTATTTTTAGCAGATGTTGACAAACATCTGATGCATGCTTCATTAGCAAGCTTGCCATTTGGCATATCCTACACATAATAATAATAATAATAATAATAATAATAATATTATAATAATATTTTATTATTATATGCTACTAAAATATGAGTTATTGAAACAATTCAGTTTCTTTTAATCATCAGTCTCTAATTATTTAAAAAATAAGTATTATTCTATTAAAGATAAACATTTCACCTGTCCATTTCTGAGGGGGGGGGGATTTTTGTGAAAGGCTGATAAAAACTGCTGGAATCTGGTGAAAATTAGATTTTGGCCGAGGTAATGGTACGACCAGACCAGGATGTGTTTGCTGTATTAGATAAAGTACAACGCTACTCGCAGCAAAATTTGATAAAATCATGATCCAAGCTTCACGGGCATTAGACTAGTGAAGCATCCGCATTCCTCGGTGGAATCTGTACGAAGCAGTTTAAACATGTTGAAATAGAGTTAGCAGATGTTTTGTAATTGTTTGATGTAGTTCTAATATTATTACCATACTGGTTCTGGCATGAGACGCCTTGTCGTGTCTAGCGTTAAATCCCTGTGCGCACGTTATGTAGCATAGAGGACCAGGTGCTCAGGTAGAAGCAGATTCGTTCACAATATTGTGATATTACGAAAGCAGCCATATCCAATGGCAACTGTAGGGTGTGCTGTCATACTTGATCCATCACAAGTGCTAGGTACTTAGTCAGCGCTTAGACAACATTAAGTCTATCATTAATGCTAGCTTCTATGATAACCTTAAGCATATTATCAAATACCCCTCTCATGGACATAATACATGCTTTGCTTTGAAGAAGAATTAGGTATTTCAAATGCTTTATTTGGGAGACAGCTTTTTGGTATTTCGACAGTGTGGTGTTTTTTTCTTGTTTGGGTTTTAGGCAAGAAATGATCAGATTTTATAGGAATTGCTGCCATTCTGCTTAGAGTAATTATAAGGTTATTTGTTTGTGGAGCAGACATGGGGTAAATTCCATTTGGTCAATTCCAATTCCACATAAAATTTATCAATTCCAAATAGAGCAATTCCAAATCAGTTTCATATATTTTTATATGCTTTACAAAAAAAAGATGCAAGTTATTCTTTTATTCAGTGATATATACAAAAATATATACTACATACATACACATATATAAACATACAATGTGTAGCTACTCCGAGTACCTATTTGGAGAATACCTTCTACGAGTAGTTTATATTCCAATTAGCATTGTCATGGAAGAAATACTTCTGAATTAAAAAATTAAACGGTAAATTAATTTGTGGATTAAATTTTTTGTAGCAAACTTCACTTCCAGTTCCAAATTTATCAATTTCAATTCCATTTTGTTTAAATAAACAACTCTGGAATTGGATTTGCCTATCAATTGCCTATCAATTACAATTCCAGAATTGAATTGAATGCTGTGGAAGCAAATTGAAAGCATATTGGATGTAGTCTGAGCTAACGTAATCAATGTGTCTGATTGGTTATCTTGATTCATATTGATTTATCAATTCCACTAACTGATCCACATCGATTTGATTGTCATTCATATTCGTATCTGTTACAACTGTTTAGTTATCTCTTTCATATTTATTAGACTATTTTTTCGAGGACATTTAACTGATTTCTTGCATAATGGTTTGAAAATGCCGTTTATCAAAAATTCAAGTTCATCCGTGGTAGTTGATGCCAGTTCCTTCATTCTGTATCGAATAAATAATAAGCAGACTGCCTGCATCCATTGTAAAGCGGCGATAGTAGGTCACTTGAAGGATAACTGTGTTCTACTCGTATCTATCGTGTCTTTCCCAGATACCTTCACGATCTGTTTAATGGGTGTTCACTACGTGCCATACCTCGATCAGCAAATGACACACATTTAAGTGTTTGGACATACGACTTTGACCTATCCTGTGGAACGTTTCATTTGATCCTGTCATTTCTGTGGATATTCTCATTGTACTACCGGATCCTTGAGTCATATCTCTATATCTGTGGGATGTTTAATTATTCAATAAAAGCTTCCCGTCTGGCCGTTTTATTTCCCTTGACTATATATTGCAGTTGTGACCAATACTAAAGCTAAACACAGCTCTGACTCACTGTAGCCGTAAAATTGAATTAGTTTCCATCCTCAACCACTTTGATGTTACTTCCCTGGAGTGAGAGATATTCTTATGCCACCTCAGCTCCTCTAGGTGTATGAAGTTTGGATCTTCTTGAATAGAAATCCTCATCCTTTCCCACTGTTTTTTACTTCGGCTAGTTATTTATCTAAAACTCAATGGTTTGAGGGATAGTTGGAGGATGAAAGAACTTTTCTTGCCCTCATCAGATGATCACCCCTCAGATGACTCCATTTCACCATCTAACAATTTTCATTTAAATTTTTTGGTATTACTACCAGGGCTGAATAAATGTTTCTTCACCCCTCACTAGCCACAGGCTAGTAAAAGTTAAGATCCACTGCCCAACAAATTTCTTACCAGCCTAAATTTTCTAATTTATTAGCTCAGGGAGTAAAAATTATGGCAGATAGTGAACTGTCATGTGCAAATACCCCCCCCCCTCTTATATTACAACATTGTGAAGTGCAGTTGACTGTGAAGTTAGGTGTTCCATGTGATAACTGTGATACACTTATAACTGTAGTCCATGCCTTTGTTACATCTTGTATAGACTATTGTAACTCCCTGTTATATGGCATATCTGATTATAACATTAATTGCCTTCAGTGAATTCAGAATAGTGCAGCTTGCATAGTGACAAATACTCAGAAAATATGTCATAGCACCCCAATTCTTCAAAAACTACATTGGCTACCTGTTAGACAGCGTATCCATTTCAAGATTTTATTAATAACTTATAAATCTATTAATGATATGGCACAAGAATACCTGTGTGAACTGGTTTCCATTAGAAAGTTGTCACGAAAACTCGGCTCATCAAGTCAGACACTATTGCAGGTGCCAGTGTCTCAGCTCAAGTCATATGGTGATTGTGTATTTAGTGTTGCAGCCCCCACTTTGTAGAGTAGGTTACCGGCAGATGTTAGAAATGCGTCGTCTCTTGAAATGTTTTAGTTTGTTCTAAATACACACCTGTTCAAGTCACTTTCACAGATAAAATAATTTTTATCTTTTAAATCACTTTTAAATCACTTTTAAGACATAATTTGGGGTATTATTATATTACATATTATTTGTACAGCGCCTTTGAATGGCTCCTGCTAGTAAGGGTGTATTATTAAATATACATTATTATTATTATAACTGTGCAGCGTCATTGCTTTCAATGACATTCTCAGGCGTTAGCAGTTATATTCACCAGTGAGGTGAATAACAAATTTTGGCTCCGTCTGCCTCAAACCAAATTGTCATGAAAATTATTTTCAGCAGCCTATTTGAAAATGGGCTTGATTCTTTGTTGGAAGTCTGTTTTTACAACAGCATTACCAGTGACTAATTCTTGTCCAATGTAACATTTGTTTTCCAAATGATGCCTAAAATATATTTGAATATATTATTATCTGTAAAAATAAAAACTATTTACTCATTTCAGTGGGCATATTCTATAGATATATTATTGCTGTTTGGTAAAGTTCTCGGTGCGAGTAAAGCAAGTAAACGTAGAATACCATACATTTTCTTTCGCGGAAAGGAGCCCCACAACAATGCAAACCACTGCACACATAAATTACACAAGATTACCACTTATTTTGCCTCGAAGAGTCTCTAGCCCAGGCAGACTAGTATTTTGATTCAGTAACTAGTCCAAAAGCACAAAATATTGGTCCTAGATGGCCAGGCTACTGGTTGATGTCGCCCCGATTACTTTGCTCTCAAAAGAAGTAGTAAAGACGGACAACTTTCATTATAATTAACTCGAAGTATGAAGACTTTCTAATTACGTACGGATAAAAACCGATTGCAAATATCAAAAGAATCTATATGCGCAGACTAAGCTAACCATGTCACTGTTTTGAATACATTGATGCCTTCTATAAATGAATGTCATAGTGCCTGACAATTATTCTGGAAAATATCACTCCGAAATTGTGTTTCTGGTAATTTTCTGTAGGCCTCCTGTGAGAGAAATACATGTATCATGGTTTTGTTTTCTTGTTTCTCATTATACCGCCCGGGCGAAGCCTTTTAACTCTTAGCCTGAAGTGGCATAACTCAGGCTGAACTATATCCATCTTGCACTAGAAGCTGAGTGCCGTATGTGCGTTGTTCTTTGCAATAGTGGTGGTAAAAGGACCCGAAACCAGAACCAATGAATTAGTGTCTGCCAGTCGGGCAGTTGTCTTCGGTTGAGTTCGGATTTAGTCCTGTGCCTATAATGATTTGTGGATATCACGTCCGGATACGAGACTTGCACATCGCATTATGTATAATATGATTGAGACACAGGAATATGACAAGATGTAATAAGGCTTAAGAAATCATTGAATGTTTTGGCATAATGCTGTTCATTTGTGTGTGTATATATATATATATATATATATATATATATATATTGATTCCGTCACAACTCACTCATATTAAGAAGAAACAATGTGACTTCTTACAGTGTTTTATTTTTATATCAGTCATATTAGTATCTCCCAAAGAGATATAAACTTTTTTTTAATCAATTTCCCCATCTTCATCTGACATCTTCAAAGAGACATAAAACAGAAAATGATGTCCATTGTTAATGTAACGTTGTATTGTTTCTTGTTGATTCACTAAATCTAAACATATATTTTTCAATCAATATTTCCCTCTTGGTCGGGACATATTTTCTATTAATGTGTGACATTCTGACATTAATATGTGGCGGTTCGGACTGATGGTGTTATGGGCAAAATAACAGTGGTCCATTGTAAGCAATGTCTAATCCAACGTGATGGATACAGCTGTTAATTCTGACAGATGAAGGTTGCGTAATAGGATGGTAGAGGCTTATATAGACTTTGAACTATGACCTGACATATGCCAGTCACTTCGCTACATGTCCGAGGCCCCAGATAATGGAATACAACTTCCCAACCACTGTATTAGGTATGTGGAAGAAATACTTTAGGATAACACCGCAACGTACATGTCATTTATAACTTACGTTGGCCGTTGAATACTAGCGTTAATTGAGGGTGATGATTGATGTTTTACGGCCACTTTTCTGCACACGGTAGGATAAATGGGCCGAGCGGCTTCCACAAGTATTGAAGCGAAGTCAAAGATGAAACAACCTTCAGATATGCCCACGTCGAGATTCGAACACGGGTGGTAGTGATCTGTGGTCCAACACGCTACCGGTAGACCACGGAGGCGCCCCTCATCTGGCTAGAGACATTTGAGGGTGTAGAGCGCAATTGTACAAGTACAAGTAATTTGCGACACAGTTGTAGAGAACAGATTTCGGAATGGTGATGTTTATTTCGAAGAATTGCAATGGAATTTCAGTTGATTATATTTCGTTATATTTTATAGCCAGTCATCAGTGACTGTTATACTGCTATATGCCTGCTAACACTCTGTGCCTGCTGTTTGCAGTTGCAAACTTCCTAAACTACCCTGGGGTATGCATTGCCCAGCATTTTAGACTCTTAACAACTGTGCCTTCTAGTGTGTCGTAGGTGACGTGGTCTAGTTGGTAGCGCGTTGGACCACAGATCACTACCACCTAGATTCGAATCTCGGCGTGGGCATATCTGAAGGGTGTTTCATCTTTGACTTCGCTTCATTAGCTTTGGGGGTCGCTCGGCCCATTTAGCCTAACAAGTGCACAAAAGTGGCCGTAAAACATCGATCATCGTCGTCATAGGAGATGACATTAAACCTAGCTAGTAGATTAATTATTTACTTGTTTACTTATGATTTTAATTGTTAAACGTATTCATCTCTTGTGCCATTGCATTATGTGATGTACGAAACGTGTCACATACCTGGCCATGACTGAAGGTTGTGTCTCATCTATCACGTAGCCCCGTCACCTGTCGAGATCAGAATACCATATGCATAAAGGCGGTCTTAATGCAGCAACATTTACGTATTTACCTCGTATTTTTCACGTGATATTGCGATACCTACAGCAGATGATATCAGCCTATGTATCATATTTAATATATGTCGTATTATGAATAACTGATGTTATCAGTATGCTTACCATATATATTACAGAATATGTTAACAGTGTGCACCAGGCGATAGATAGATAGCTGCTCAGAGCCGATTGATCATAGGACTTTATCACGTTATGGATCCACCCGTGTTCATCAGTAATTTTGTTATCTTGTCCGCGCTGAATCAACGTAGTAAACCTGAATTAATTTGGTAATTAGATATTCCCCGGTTGGTGGATGTGATTAGTGTTTCGATCCCGTGCCAAATCAAGCAATAAATGGCAGCGTTCTATTTGATGGAGTGATTAAAGTAAAGATAATGTCCCGGACAGTCGTGTTATTTCCATGACATTTCTAATAATCAAGGCTTGATTCTTTAAAAATATCCATTTAGCAGGTCGTATGCTCGTAACTCTCTCTCTCCCTCTCTCTCTCGCGCCCTCACACACACATACACACACATACACACACACACACACACATATATATATATATATAGATATGCGTGCGTGTGTGTATATATATATATATATATATATATATATATGAGAGAGAGAGAGAGAGAGAGAGAACTGTGTGTGTTGTGTGTGTGTGTGTGTGTGCCACTTATATATGACATATCATGTATATTTTGTAGTTATTTGTTTCAATTTTCTACTTGAATAATTAACATAGCTAGTATATATGGAGAATTAATTCATTCTTCATTGGTTTAAGAATATTAAAATTTCAAAGAAATGTGGAACTGCACGTAAACAAAATGTATCCTTACTGCGCCTCGAAACTTCCACTTTTCAACAACAGTTGACCAGTCCTCGATTACAACTTGCAAATGGCGTAAAAGGGTATTGATCATTTGAATACCACTGTCCATAACATTTAATCAAATATGGAACCGATTAGACGACAGAACTTCGAGAGGACAACTTGCTGTAGAAGAGGATACCTCGTAGTAGCTTCGATTTCAAATGATCTTCCTTGGGTCGTCGGTTTTTAAAAGGATCCGTGTTTGGTTTTCTGTAATCGTTGTACTCGTGTTACACTCGCCCCCCCCCGAAACATAATAGAATTACTCTCTTAAGGTCACTCGATCCGACTTGCAGACGTAATTTGGTTATTGGCAGACCAAAGTATGGCTGGAGCAACCCCAGACCACCTCAAAATCCGATAATTTACATCGGCTTACTGTTTACAGACAAAAATATCAAAAGAAAACATCGGCACAGATAGAACAATCTTTAAGGAAATTGTTCTCCATTTATTGATCTGTAGCACGCAAGCTAAGTAATCATGGTTTGTTTGTTCTACGAATACGTCTTCAACAAAGGGGGCGACCCGCCAAACCGCTCCACTATTCAGCTGTGTCAATACAGAAAGTGTCACCCTCTCCTTAGCGTAGAGAGTGATAGATTTTAGATGAAATGATAACGCGGCAGGCTTCTTGTTTCGAAGAAACTTGTGATCTTAAGAGGATAATGGTCATCTTCGACAATACGGTATCGATCACCTGGTTGTCGTCAGGTGTAGTTGTTGTAGAACATAAGTAGAACAAAGGATATTATCAAAGTAAATCGATTATAGATTATTAAAAGCTCTTTAAGTTATCACTTGTAGGTACTGAGTGAGAACTTTGTCACATGATGCTTTTCATAAGTCCGACAGTTCAGAATTGATAGTGAGTGAGTGAGTGAATGAGTGAGTGAGTGAGTGAGAGATTGAGTGAGTGAGTGAGTGAGTTAGCGCTTTATTTAACCTCATCAATCGTCACACCTGGGACATATGACTACGGATCGAGTCCCCATGGAAACATCCCACAAGTACAGGTATGATTTGGCACAGAACCAACAGCCTTGAGGTTGGCAGCACATTGCTCTAGCCACTGTGCTATCGGAGATCCCGGTCTGAATTGGGAGAGTCCATGCTCGGATGCTGAGAAAATAATGCTCTTTTCAAGATCTCTACGTAGTATTAAGGTTAAGGATCTTCCCTGTTTTCACACGACATTGCTCCATTCAGCTGTAAATCACTATCACTGGGAAACATTTTAATGGCCACTCGTCAAGAGATAGTTCGTGTCCAAGAAGTCATCTAGCGCATTCTTCCACGAGGGCTGACGCCGTAATGCTGACGCATCGAGGGAATAATGTCATGGCGCTTATCATGTGGGTGCTTAAAAAATATCATTTTATCCTCAGAGGTTGCGATCGGTCAGTGACCTGCAACAGCTAGCATCTGCCAGTTAACGAGCTCCTTATAGGGTGTAAATAATTG
The DNA here is from genome assembly GCA_025642065.1 of Paralvinella palmiformis. Taxonomy (NCBI): domain Eukaryota; kingdom Metazoa; phylum Annelida; class Polychaeta; order Terebellida; family Alvinellidae; genus Paralvinella; species Paralvinella palmiformis. The sequence continues at coordinate 241,967 of JAODUP010000251.1, forward strand.
TTATTCGGTGTCTATTTCGTTAAAGAATTGTCCATTACCTGGTTATAAAACATCGCACCTATTTCGTATCGTGATTATGACTGGCTGGATTGTACGAATAATCAGATTTTCTATTATAGAAAGTGCATTCCACAGTTATACAAGACATTCTGTGTACATCGCGCAGTGTAAACATCTAAATTACACGAGTATCAAATACGTGATTCGATCTATATAAGAAAAAGGGGGACAATTTTTATATTAGAAAACAAGCTTTTGTGATAATCGTCCCTTTAGTTCGCGTTAATATTTAACTATATTCATTCAAGTTGTTCTGGTATTAAGATTATTTCCATATCCAATGAAGAATCACACTTTTCTGTTTCGTGTCACCGGTTCACGTCACCGCCGAACATCTACGACGAGCCTGACTGGGCGGCGCCGCTTTGTTGATGATTAGCTCGTGACATAAATCATCCCGCCGACGTTAGCGAGTATCACTCCGACGCCATGCGCCGATAGTGCGGATGCTGTCGTCGTTATTCGACGGAGATGTATGCTGTCTTGTTGTTCGGAGAGAATCATCAGGCTGTCGCTTATTCGGCACAGCCTCTATGTTGGAGTGGTTGAGAACCCCCCCACCCCCCACCACCCCTCAAGGGGGGGAGCAGTCCGGAGAGATGGAGCCGAAATACCCTGAGGGTGGTCACTGCCAGAGTGTTTTACGTCCTCGGGGGTTTGTTAACGTCCCCTTAATTTTAAATATTTTAGTGGAGACGGCAGCGCCATTTAACGTGGTCAGTCACCCACGATGTTGTGAGCCGAGAAATTAATCTCTGGAAAGGTTTCGACCTCTTGCGGGGTTCGAACCTGTGACCGTTGGCACCAAGTGCTACCGGAGCTCACTAGATGTATGCTTAGGCCGCCACACATTTTACAATCTGTCATTATATCTCTCAGTGACCGTGTGTGTTATGGCTCTTGCTCCTGTTACCCAGGCTGATAACGGGGGAGGGGGGTGGTTGGTAAGGACCAATTTAATATGTTACTAGCCGACGAGATCAGGTAGTTATCAGTCAAAGATCGTTGTTATTATTGTGGATTATATAACTGTAATGACGACCGCCACCTCGGTATACCAGTTATGTGGCATTAGTGTTGATGGTATCCGTCATCTACACGCGAGCTGCCGTTCGTTGGCACCTGTTGGCCGATGCTCCCAACGCCATTCGTGTGTGTGTTGCGTGTGTGTGTGTGTGTGTGTCTGTGTGTCTGTCTTATACCTGTATAGGGTTTGTGTTATATATAAATATAAATTGGCATTATCCCTCCCCCCTCTCTCTGTGTTTGTGTGTATGTGTGTGTGGGTGGGTATGTATGTAGGTAGGTAAGCAGGCAGGCAGGCATACAGAGAGAGAGAGAGAGAGAGAGAGAGAGAGATAGACAGGCAGGCAGGCAGGCAGAGAGAGGGGGAGGTAGGTAGGTAGGTAGATAGGTAGGCAGACACTGAGAGAGAGAGAGAGAGAGAGAGAGAGGTGGTTAGTCAGGTAGGGAGGCAGGCATACAGACAGACAGACAGACAGATAGAGAGAGAGAGAGAGAGAGAGAGAGAGAGAGAGAGAATTATATACATAGTAAGTACTGTGAGTAGATTAAAAATAATTGACTAGGAGGAATTAGAAAACGTTTATTTCGTGGATTCAGTTCGAATTCATTTCAGAATATATCAAATCAGTTTTTGGTTGAAACATGGAATTGCAATCGGCCGTGAACCTTGAATCTTGAATTGGATTCCATTCCATATCTGTTGAGGATGTTCGATGTCACTGAAATCTATTGGAGGACCACTTTGGTTAAGCTGATAGCGTAGTTGGCCACAATCGGTGGCGCCTTGTATAAAAGTTCAACGTGTAGCTGTGTCTGAATCGTGATTAATCGTCCACTTCACCTCACTACCAGCAGGGATTCCATGAACAACATTTCGTATCAGAATCTACTGAATTTCAGTCTACCACAGACAATCCGAATGGATTATTTAGTATGTGCAACTTTCAACGTCTATAGTAACAATATTCGGTTATTTAGTTTAGACTTTTAATTATACGATTTAGCCAATTAACATGACCAGTCAGTTTTGGTTTGGACACAATCCTCTGTTCCCTCACATAAAAGAATCATGTTTTGGGGGGTCAATAAAAGTGCAAATATCTCCCCGGGCCAAATGACAGGACTGGTGTTGATTTGCGTGTATTTTAGGGGACTCACACGCACATAAAGACGCGCGCACAAACACATATGGTGGCACTGGCTCAGAGCATCAACATCTAAACATCCTTTAAACCCTCGATAACTATATACATAGATAAATCTATACGTAATTGAATCTAAGCATTCCCCCACAAAATCATATCTACGCATACGCAGACCTATAAGGCTCTCTCTCTCTCTCTCTTTATATATATATATATATATATATATATATATATATAAGCAACTCACCAGTGTGTGTGTGTGTATGTGTGTCTACGATAACGAATTGCGCCCTAAAGACTCTATTGTCCCCACTGATATGATGTACATTAACCTTAACGAGATTTCACTTACTGCCAAAGGTATCTCTTCCTTCTATTTGCCATGTTTTCTCTTATTGATGTGTAATTAGATCACAAAGAACTGGCTGACTTCTGGTAACAGAGATCCAGAATGAGATCCAGAATTAGATCAATGTATAAGACGAGACATGTATCTTTAGGTATGTGTGTTCATCAATGACAGTTGTATATATGGTATGAGCGGAAGCAAACAGATACTCGCGTTGTCTCATTTTACACCCGTCTCTCTCTCTCTCTCTCTCTCTCTCTCTCTATATATATATATATATATATATATATATATATATATCTGTCTCACACTCACTATCTCTCTCTCTCTCTGTGTGTATATATGTGTGTGGGAAGCTGCAGTACTACTACAAACTCATAATAGACGTTAAACCCTAATATAGTTGTGTCGTTCTGCTGTTGGTTGGCTCGTCGTATCTGATAGTGTGTGTGTGTGTGTGTGTGTGTGTGCGCGCGCGTTTCGGTTGCCAGATGAAAGGTTCGTCTCATGTTTTATGCCCAGTTTAATCTGGAGGCGATGGAGAATAGCGAAATTGCTCCGACGATTGGGCCGCGTCTGGCTTGGATGGCTTGTCCTCGTACCGACGATGGCCTCTGGTGAGGCCGCTTTATGTACCTGACAGGTGCCGCTATATATAGCGGTGGAGGAGAAACGTCCAAAATGGGATTGGCCACGGCAGAAGAGGAAACGTGGCCAGCCGCTGCAGCCCACTTAGGCAATACACTCGATGATTACCAGCTGGTGAAGGAGACTTTGGTCGGCTGTGATCAGATCTCCGCCGTCTCGTCCAGTTCGCATTAGACGCTGTGTGTGCGGTTGTGTGGGTGGCGGATGTGGTTCGTGGGGGAAGGGCAACCCCTAAGATACGCGACCCCGCACGTTTGGTTGGTGCAAGTCGTTTCGTATTCTTGTAGACAGCACTGTTGTTCCATCTCTTCCCCGGGAGGATCTATGTAGAATTTCATCATCTTCATCGGGTCGTCGTGGGATTTGTTAATGTCATAATAAGAGCACAGCAGCAGACGGCCTCTCCGACGCGACCAATCAATATGCCAATAAAGTTAATCAATTCATATTTTAACCAACTTTATGGCAGCAAGCTTTACTACCATTGTGACATTTTCCACGGCATCAGACGAGTTTTGGCCTTCTGGGACCGTAGGAATGAGGAAGTAGACGCACAAAAACATCTTCAGGCCGAGTACTGGCAGCCATCCTATGCCAATGCCGTTGTCCTGGCCATATATAATCTTCGCGGAAATGTTTCTGTATATTATCGCATTTCATTCCGATTTGGCATTTGCGCTCTTTCCATACAAAACCCTCAGCCACAATGGACTCTGTCCGGTGGATGGTTTTTTCCGCTTCTAGGCGACTCACAGATGCAAACAGATATGTTTAGTTATCTGACATTTTTTATCGGAACGGCGCTGCCATCGTCCTACATCGGAGATTTCGGATGACGTATTTTAGCACGGCGAAGGGCCAATTGGCATTCCCGATTGGAAAACAGCGTGGACGCTTTCCATTTCGTTGCGATACGTCGGGAAGCTGGCCGGGGTTGGTTAGCAGTGTGAGAATGTTCTCCGACATCGTTCGTTGTCTTGACGTCCTGCAGCCATCCAGTCGGTCAGATTACACGAGTAATGAGAAGATCAGTATTAAGGACCCGGCGACCCCCCCCCTCTCTATCTCTCTCCCCCCTCTCTCTCTCTATCTATCTATCTATCTATCTGTCTGTCTGTCTATCTATCGGGTAGTGGCTGGTTTTCTGGCTTAGATTGCCATCTGATATCGATGTGTGCTGTAATTGATTGGTGCTTCAGAAACACGACACTCATAGTAGTTGATGTGTTCTTGTTATCGATTGCCTTCCATTATACCTGGAGAGAGACCTAGTTCATTGAGAAAATACTTCTTGCTGGTGAAATTTTATTTAGACCTGTAATTTAGTGTGTTTGTGGGTGTAATTATTTTGAAATAGTGTGTGTATATAACACATATATATATATATATATATATATATATATATATATATATATATATATATATATATATATATATATAATATATATATATGTTATTTACACTATTATCAAAGCACTAGTCACATAATAAGGTAACAACTCTTATAGGTGTATCGGTAACAAAATATACAATTAGACTTAACTTACCTTGAACCAGATGGCTGTTTATACAGGTCATGATGACGATTGATGTTTTACGGCCACTTTTCACAAAATCGGCCGAGCGACCTCAAAAGGTAACGAGGCGAAATCATCGAACTCGGGCGGTAGTGATCTGTGGCCCTACGCTCTACCGACTAGACCACGGAGGCGCCCCGGATTTTTATACAGAAGCAGGTGTACACGTGACTTACGATAGGTGAACATATACACGTTTGGATCTTACCAGCATTGGAATGTTTGATTATCTTGCCGGCCGTGGTCTTAATAGCGCACCATCTGACATGTAATTACTTCTTGGCCAGATTTGTCTAAAACTGATTGCACAGATCTGTCGATGGCATTAATTAACCAGCTGCTACGGGTTGGGTTGGGAACGGGTGGGTGGATGGATGGGTGGGTGGGTGGGTGGCTGGAGTTCGATAGACCACATAAACTCCCTTTTGAATGAGCTTCTCCCAGGGACAGGTATAGCACCAAGGTGGATATACTTCTCAGATGGCGTACTCCCGAGTTGTCCGCAAACACGGGTCATAGACGGTTTGTTCTCCATTGTCTTAAAAACACGCACTGGAAAACGGGATGCCCGCTTCGAAGTGGCGACCTCTGGTGACACGTCTTTGACATTCTCTGTCCGTTCGATTGGATGGTTGAAGAGAATCGATGAGCAACTGCGCCTTCGCGAATCGCAAACGTTTTCATTGTTATTATTAAATCAAGTAGCTTGGTCGATGCATGAAAGGCTGATACAATATATATGTTCACTCCTTGCCATGATGTCTTTACGTGCATGGCTTATATTCCGAGGAAGAGCTATTTACCATCGCCTATACACAGAAGATCTGTGCAGTCCAATCTGATACGGTTATTTCTCTGTTTCGTCTTTCTCACAACAGACCCGCCATTATCTACCACGTACGGGTGACCAGATTGTCTGTATGTCGTTTGGATTTTCGTTGCCTACGACCGATTTCCAGCCAGTCGTTTCACCAAATATCTGTTGACATCTCGCTGAATTATTCCCGATTTGAATGATTCATGTTTACGTAATAGAGTGAACAAAGCCACTTAAGTAATTTTGCCGATAGTGTTTTCATCCCTCAAATTAGCAGCCTCGGAGTAGACATTTTTGTTGTTTTTCTGTTCATCGGCTTTGTTTCAAGACTTTTATTTTCAATTTTGTTTCTTCACATTATTATATCTATATCCATTCATTTATCCATCCATCGATATATATATATGTGTGTGTGTGTGTGTGTGTGTGTGTGTGTGTGTGTGGTAGTAGAAAAGGTGGTCCCGTATGTATATTTAGCTTGTGTATGTATGTATCGATTTAAGGCTACCTCTGTGCATGTATGGGTGTGCGTGTGCGTGCGTGTGTGCGTACGTACGTGCATGCAAGCGCGTGTGGCTAAATAATTAATACACTCCGACTAGGTATGTCAACATTAACGTGCTGATGACCTATCATTCCCGCCTGGAAATGAGCACGTTACTATGCCAACATCGTCACGTCAACAACGCTACAGCACCACAACACGGGTGACAAATTGCTGGATAAGGTGGCTACTAGAACCAGCCAGCACCCGTTAGCTATAGTTATATATATCTGGTGACAAGTCGCAGTTTATACGACGATCAATCGTAACAGCTATCTGTGCACGGCATATGCCGGTGTCTTATGACCAATTGTCTGCGGTGTCAAAAAGGGGATAAGTTTAGGGACAAAGTAAGGCTAATCTGTCCTTTTACTGATTAATGTTACAATGCTGCAAATCCGGGAAAACCATGGACCTTTGCTAGAAGTAAATGTGTGTGTGTGTGTGTCCCTCCCTCTCTCTCTCTCTCTCTCTCTCTCTCTCTCTCTCTCTCTCTTCTCTCTCTCTCTCTCTCTCTCTGTGTGTGTCCTCCCTCCCTCTCTCTCTCTCTCTCTCTCTCTCTCTCTCTCTCTGTGTGTGTGTGTGTGTGTGTGTGTGTGTGTGTGTGTGTGCAAAACTCCCAGATAAAATCATTATGGCGTACTGAAGACGATAATGACATTGTTAAGTGAATCAGGAAATTTGCTCTTAAATTTGTCTAAATTATTTATTAACTAATATGTATAGTATCCTTTCACTATAGCATATTCACCAATCCTCACAATATGATATCAGATGATAAAAAAATAGTCGCAAATATTCGTAAACCAAACAGCTTCAAGCTTAATTGTATTGCCGCGATACAATCTACAATTTTGCTATTGATGAATGACGTGTGCGTGTGTGTGTGCTTCTACCTGTCTGTTAATTCCTGACCCTATCACAGATGGGATGCTTGCTTACTCGTTATTCGCTTCCTTTCCAATACTACGCTAATGGTACGAAGTAAGCATCCTTCTGCTGTGGCAATTTGGGATTTCCACGCAGAAATAGGCGATGTTTTCAATTGTTCGTGTCATGTTGCGTTTCATAAATTACGTTTCACTTAACCCCGTTACGAATCCAGCCGTAAAGCTGAAGTCGTCCAAATCAAACTTCAGGTAAATTACTTGTTCGTCGACCGGTCTCGACCATTCCAGTAGGCTATCAACGGCTCCTCCTCTTAACCAGCCAATGCATCGCTTCTAAGTGTTTCTTGTCGGCGGTTACATCTCGCGACTCGACGCCTTTTATTGAGGCTATTGCTGGCCGGATTGGCTCGACTCCGACGTCAATCACCACGGTTCGTTTGTCCGTCTGATGTAATAACCGACTGGGAAAATGCCAACTCTTCCTTCTCGGGGATCTCGTTTAAGCTCGGCTACTCTGTAACATACTCCGGTGGTGGTGATGGTGGTTAGGAGAGTTGCTGCTGGTGAATGACGGATGGATGGTGGCGCGTTAGCTGTCTAATTGATCACGGATGACTGCAGAGGCGATAACTCTATTAGAGAGAGAGAGAGAGAGAGAGAGAGAGAGTCGGCCGTGATCGGCCAGGCTGGCATTCCGTGGGAAAGTTTGTCTCAAAGAAGGCTCCTCTAACGTGAATGCTCTTGCCTCGGAAGGGGGGGGGGCTCTTCGGTCTAACTGGTAGCGCGTTGGATCATGGATCACTGCCACCTGAGTTCGAATTTCGGCGTGGGCACATCTGAAGGGCGTTTCATCTTTGACTTCGCTCCATTACATTTGGAGGTCGCTCGGCCCATTTAGCCTACCTCGTGCACAAAAGTGGCCGTAAAACACCAATCCTCATCTTACCTCGGACCGTTAATAATAATATGTGAATCCGAGACTCGTATGAAAGAGTTCCGCAAACGTTTCGATGAAGCTGGTGCCGTCGTGTGGCACCATTTCAATATCGTACATCGATAAATTGTGCAAATGTCTCGTTTACAATTCGTAAAAGGTCACAGCCATTGTGCAGTCGTCATAGGACGCCGTGCTGCAATCCAGCAACTCGGACCGTAAATTACTTCTGTTTATAGGATTCATTTATCCGGTCAACTCGTTTCCATCCAGAATCGCTCCTTAACCGTAATCATCCGATGCACGAAAAGCTCCAGATGGAATCACTCACTATTTTTAACATTGGGAGAACAGTTTGACAGATATGTACAATATTTCGGAAAATATGCCATTTGAGTAACGTACTGTATTCTACTTAATATACTTGAAAACATTTTGACTTATATAGCTTGTAACTTTCCTTTTCTTGTTAGCAAAGGCTTGTATCGTACTTAACATGAAATGGATATTTACCTTTGGCACCTAGCGGTGTTTTTTTCTTCTCCAAAATAGTTTTGATTTTGTTTGTTAATTCACAGCTGTTGCGTATGTTTTATTTAATGCAATTAGGAATCATATGTTGTGTATAAAAGAGCTAACTCTGTTTTGATCATATATATATATATATATATATATATATATATATATATATATATATATATATAATATAATGCTGACGAAACCGCGCTCTACTATAAGATGAGACACGGTTTTCAAACAGAGCTATGACCGTGTCTCTCTACTCCTGTGCACAAACCAGACGGGAAATCACAAACTGTTTTCAGTACAAAACAGCCATGATATAGACAAACAAACACATGTTCACGGACGTTTATTTGCGCACACGCACCTGTGAACGTTCATTTATTGGTCCATATCTTTGCTACCTTCATCTGAAAAAACATACGCTATTTCAAACACTCGGGTCTTTCAAAACAAACGCTGAGGTAAGAGTCATGTTTATTAAGTCAACAAATGACCTAGCAATTACTGGGGAATATTGATAAAATAAGCAGTGGGTGTAATCTTGAAGGATGGCGAAAAACGAGGTGAATACATGGACTCCCTATTTTCGCCCACCGGCCAACCCGACAGCCTCAGTCTCGCTTCGCAGTCTGTCTATAACACGATCGACAGCTCGTGGTTGCCAACATCCGTGTTATAACGGGGGCCTACTGTATACAACTGTTGATGTGATGGGGTTTCTATTCCATATTTTCAGTTTATGTTATTATCCGTAATAAAATCTCTGCTTCCTTGGCTAGCTATACAAGTTATATATGGATTGCCAATCCATCTTACAGTCCGCCTGGGTTTGTGTTTTAGTGCCCTTTTTACCCGATTCAGGGAATTGACTGGGAGTTGAGCTAAGAACGCGTCGTACGTTATACTCAAAGATTGCCATCACAAATTGGAAGTTATTTCTCTGGAACAGCTCTAGTTAACGATAACACTCTTGGCAGCTAACAAAGTTTTAAGTGAGTTATAACAGGAGAGTTTCCGCAGTGACATTTGGAGAATAAAATGTACCGTCACCGTATGAGGAGTTTATGGATCTGAGTTGTTGAAACTAAGTTAGTATTGTCTACAATAGTGGAAAAATATGGTTATTTACATACTGATTATTAGTAGACGTGTATCAGATCTATAATGTCAGATGGTTTCCAGATTGACTAGCTAAAATATTCCTACAGTCATTAGATAAGATGATGAGCCATGGATGATGATGATGATGATTGATGTTTTATGGCCACTTTTGTGCCCAAGGTAGGCTGAATGGGCTGAGCGACCTCCAAAGGTAATGAGGCGAAGTCAAAGACGAAACAAGCTTCAGATATGCCCACGCCGAGATTTGAACACGGGTGGTAGTGATGGAAAGACACCTTATTTATGAGTGACGAGACCAATTAATATTTCTTATTAGTAGCCAAAAATGACACAAGGGATATCGATGGTAAATCTCGGGTCGGTTCAAAGGTAGCACAAGCCGAGAAAGGGAACTGGCATTGACCCCACAATAGCCATAGGTGTCAATAAATGACTACAACGATAACGATGCTCAACGAGAAACACCTAAAAGTACTTATTGATGTGGTGTTATAACTCTACTGATATAATGATGATGTTGAAAGTGAGTTATAAAAGAAACTGTATTGTGTTGAATTGAAAGGTTCTCTGTGTGTGTGCAAGCATGTGTGTGTGTGTGGGTGTAAAAAGGTTAACTATAATTGTATACATTAAAAAATATATATGTGTGTGTGTGTGTATCATAAATAGATCACGAAAAGCTTAGATGAGTCTAATTTAAATATCCTATTAATTATTATGTTTTAGGTGTTTGTCATTACTCAAAGATAATAGAGAATGCTGAAGACAGTGCCATCTTTGAGGAGGTAAGTCATGTGTATGTGTGCGTGCACACATGTAATATATAATAATAATCATGCATGTTTATTTAGCACCAGAACCATGTAACCCCTTGTTCTGAGATGCTGTACAGTATTATTATCCCCGACTCAGAACTGTTTTCACCCATCACACATCCAACTCCCAATGGAGTATACAACACATGCCGCCATAAAAGGTACTCAAACACATAGCCATCGCATCCTGTCAGGTTGTCATTTTTATGGATGAGTGAACCAGTCGCCACATGACAGCATTGCAGCTTCCGGAGCCTCGAACCCGCGACCCTTCAGCTACGAGTCCTACACTCTAACTAAATGTGCCATCACAGCTCTATATGCATGCTACAATGGTTTCCACATAATATGTAATCTTATAGTAGATATTAAATCATTATGCCTTTTAGTTAACAACGTGCTCTGAAGTAGAGAGCCAAACTTGCACCTACTTCATGATAATGTCATTGCTTACACAGCTGTCTGTCCAGATAGCTTCCTCTATTATATAAAACTACATTTGATCCAGTAGCAGTACTAATAACTGTCTGGGCTAATGTAAGGGTAGCTAATACAGTCGGTGTCTGCTGCTATTTGATCATGTTCAGTTAGCTTCGTAGTAGTACAATATTCATATCTGTGTGTTTTTGTGTTTAGAATAACATCTATATACTTCAACATACAAGCATGAAGAAATTGTTGCTTTTAAACGCAGATAGCCTTTTCTTAAATTAAATTAATAGATTTAATAATGGTCTATTTTTAATTTTAGAAATAATATTAATCAAAACAGCAATAACATAGCTGAAATTTGCTTAGTGCATTATTCAATTTAGACAACTTCCCAAGATTGATGTGGAATTATAAAATAATTTCAGCAAAATTCAAAGCTAAGGATATTAGGTAAGCATTTAATCTGCAAATTAAGATTTTTATTAATAACAGTCCCCCAAATTCAACTTTAAGGTGTGATGTAATTTATGAAATTTCCACTTTTTCTTGTCTCGTGTTACTTCAGACGTTTGAGTGGCCCGTGGCTCGTCCAATTGAAAGCGAAGAACAGATCGAAATACAGATATTCCAGTACAACAAATATCTTAGCAACAAGTGAGCTGCGTTTTTTAATCATTTTTATAAATGTTGTAGTTGATACTGATGTGTTATACTATTTTTGTTTAATTTATTTAATATATTACTGTATGCATTAGCACTATTTTACTTCGTAATTTGCCATAGATCATTTGGTTGTTGCATCAACAGAATCAGCCTCTTAACAATCTCCTATTATGATTTTTGTACTGTAACATGGATGCTGTAACTATAGGTATCATCTCGTGTATTACGATGAGCCGTTATCATGTATTTAAAAATAACAATTAGACATTATCTTTTGTATTATGTCAAGATATCGCCTTGGCTGTTTTAACCAGTGCTATCTAATGCGTGATAACTTGCGTACCATCTTATCTGTCTTCATCAGTATCATCTCATCTGTTATCATCTGGTTTCTTCTTATTTGTCATATCTAAGCATCACTTCATCAACAACAGTGGACGTCATTATATTATTCATAGTATTTAAGCTTGGCGAGAACTCGTGGTGATGTAGCCATTATACTATTGTGTAAAACGTCATTAGTTTGTTGGAGATATCCCATTTAGTAACTGTTAGATGTAGGATAGATAGGCTGGAAAGGAATATCCGTCCTCGGGTAGCCAGTACTGGAGCCAGTTCGGGGATTTATAATTGCCATCTGACGAGTCTGTTATTTCCGTGGATCAGTTTTATTAGATATATTTTATGTATCCTCTCGGATGTCGGGAACATTAATGTAGACTTTTTGGCATTTGTCAACATTCCGAAAGTCTTTTCTCGGAGATGTTATTATGTCAAACGACGTCAATGAAGATTTGTTTACACGCCCCTAGAGCCATTAACTTGGCTAGTTGTCATTGGAGTAATGATTTAGAGCAAATCTGAGTAGATTGGTAACAACTCTTCTCACTGGTGCTCATTCTGAGTAGCCTCTCTGCTGGGTAATTATCCCGGCGCCTATTGTGTGAGATGGCCCGGTGTATTCAGTGCAAAAACATAACGAGGGGGTTTGAATCCAGCTGAGTCCCTATGCATGCTCTCTGCAGAGCTGACTTAGCCATGCATTAGTAGTATCTGCGTGGATAGATGGATGTATGAGTGAGAGTCAGTCAGTGGGTCAGTCAGTGAGTGACTACTGGTACCAGCTATGACACATTGCCAATCGGGAAACTGCATAGGGAAATGAGATGAACAGATGAACCATACCCATGAGACAAGTAACCTTTCAATTTGAACCCAGACTTGATTGTCTGCGGTACCGCGGACTAGTAACCAGACTACACGAGTGCTCTCTGAGTGGAGAGATGGATTACTGTACGTTATATGCACCTGGATGTTTGGTGAAAATGCCCAGTATGCTCTCTATTCCATCGATTTGATGATATATGATGACCAAGTGGGGAATTATTAGCTCAGTGAGCCAGTATTATACTATTGGCCATCACTGTAGCATTAGCTAAGTCTACGTTTAGCAAATCTGTCTTCCATTCCATTAAATCGTCTTCTCCTTTTCATCCGCTTATTGGCTGTTGATGCGTGGTACTGTGGTCTATTAGAGTGCGCCCTGTGGCCCAATACCTCCGAGTTCAGCACGCGAGGTTTCTGTTAGGGATACCTCGCCATAATGCTCTAGCCTCTACCTCTATTGACAGAAGCCATTGAGCTACTGCTGGCATAGCTCTCTGGGCACTCTGAGACATACAAGCCCTCTCATCATGTCAAGGATTGAACTATGACGGAGTTCTATTAAGTTACTTGTCTAAATGAAAATGCCACTTACGTTAGTTAGTTTTGTTCGGGATTTGTTTCCTTCACATTTCCGTAACACTCTCAGGAATAAATCATTTATGACAGCATGTCAGAGCTTTCATGACATTGTTTATTTGGCAATTTTGATTGCTTTAGTTTTTGTGTTATCAAAGAAAAACCCTTTTTCCCAGCGATATTTGTAGTGCAACTTACACTCTAGAAAGACCTAATGTATGCGTGTGTGTACAAAATCTCATTTTCAAGTGTGGATCTCCTGGTTTCTGTCAGACATTTTTAACATTTGACATTATAACATTTCAGTTTATTAATGCCACCAGGAGAACAAAATCTATTTCACTTATCATTTATCACACAATAATCTCTAACTTAAGTTATAATGTCAAAATCGGAAAATCTATCAAACTCTTCATTCTCAAACAAGCCGACAACGAGTGGTGGAAGTCTTCTAAATCACGCCTTAAAACGTCATTTCATGATATGCCTCTTAACAAAGCATTGACAATCTAGATAAGCAGAAACAGATATTTTATTAAATTCACAGAAGTTCACCGACTGAACTTTGTTGAACTTGAGGCAGACTATGGATAGGCTCGACATTGACATCAGCACCACACAATCTGTCACTGATCTAATAACACTTGGGCATAGAGCATTGTCAGTATATGATTATGTTGCACTCGGGGGGGGGGGGTAATGGCGGCGGGGGGAGGATGCTTTGAGACGAGGAAATGCCACATTGTCGCTCTTCGGAGGGAACCAATTTTGGGGCAAAAACGAATTTCGTCCCATCCACTCTCGTTGTTGTTATTATTATTGTTGTGCTCATTGTCCTGATTGTTGTTGTTGTTGTTGTTTGTGCCGAAGGCAACCCCTCAAAAACCGTCGGAGTTAAAACTGAAAAGTGTCTTGAGTGTCATCGGTAACTTGGTGATAATGATGAAAATAAAAATACAAGAATATATGACAAAAACGAAAAGATTCTAGGAAAGCAAATTCTCAATGTATATTACGCCATAACTGTATATCAGACGTAAATTCATATCAACACAACACACATTGTACAATTATTAATTATTAATTTGTTTCATGTATTTATATAAATGCAAGCTTGTTAATTCTGTCGTGCAAATCCCACAGTGCTACGGCGTCAGGGAATGCACAAAATAAGATATAAATAAATCAAATGAAAAGCAAATGATGAACCTTAGGTAGCAATCATTTCATCATGCTAGTTCACCCTTTTTAGTCATATACCATAAACTGTTTATAACTAATAAGGGTCATTTGACATGATTATTAATCTTAAAATTGTGTCACAGTGTACAGGTATTAGAATGTATTACTTATGGTCTAGATTTAAGCTAACCCATGCATAAATTCTTGAAGTACAGATTGAGGTACAGACATACAGCTTATGGAAACGTGCAGCTTTTAGTAAACAAAATTCATAATATGAATCATATTGTACAGAATATCATATGCATTTTCTCCATTTCCAGTGAATTTATTTTGTGGGAAAGGTGGCTCGTGTCCATAGGAATAAATTAAGTGTTTGGTAATCATTTTATTTGATGAGGTTCAGTAGATTTTATTTTGTCATATTACATTCAAGTGATTAAGATGAAATGTTTGACAAATGAAATTTTGATGAACAAGTGAGTTTTGAAGGACCATTTACTTAATTGTCCAGTAATATTAATCGGAACAAATACCTTTGATGATGCTGGCGTTTGTGTGTGTGTGTGTGTGTGTGAATCAACATTTGTAATCTCCCTGTTTATGGAATGCAAGATAGGTATTCCTTTAAAGGTAGAGCACACAAACGCACAGATAGGTATTCCTTTAAATGTAGAGCACACAAACGCACAGATAGGTATTCCTTTAAATGTAGAGCACACAAACGCACAGATAGGTATTCCTTTAAATGTAGAGCACACAAACGCACAGATAATTCCTTTAAATGGCAACAAAAATGGTATTCCTTTAAATGTAGAGCACACAAACGCACAGATAGGTATTCCTTTAAATGTAGAGCACACAAACGCACAGATAGGTATTCCTTTAAATGTAGAGCACACAAACGCACAGATAGGTATTCCTTTAAATGTAGAGCACACAAACGCACAGATAGGTATTCCTTTAAATGTAGAGCACACAAACGCACAGACACATCTGTTTAGACAAAAAGAAATGTCAGTTCTCATACATCTCTATACAATAACAAAGCAGATATTTATATAATAAATGTTGAATTATTGGTATATTTGACTGGTCGGTTGATCAATTAACAATCAGATATTTTTATATAAGCCATTACTCTAACCAGATTTACTATGCAAACATAGATGCTAAAGGTCTACAATACCAAGCAATATTGGTAATGAGTATTTTTGGGGGGCATTGTTTCATCTTGCAGTTTGTGTTATCTTGAATCACTGCTATGAAGAAAGGATAACATCCTTCGATCTTTAATAGTACTAATTAAGTACTAATATAGATCCTTTATAATAAGTTAGAAGGGCAGTAGGAATGAATAAAATATTCATATTTCAAATTTATATATTGGTATAAATGTGTGTGTGTGTCATGTTTCATCCTTCAGTAAAATTTCCTTTCCCATAGAAAATAATCCCTTATCATTGATCATGCATCGAAGTGCCTAAGCTAAGCAAATTAACGCACTCGCCAACAGTCACTATGGGCCAGCTGACAGCGCAGCTATTAGAGTATTGCACCGAAAACCTCCAAGATGTCGGTTTGAATCCAGCCCATACCTGTATTTGCGGGATATTTCCCCACGCAGTGGCCACTCGGCCGTGTGTGTCTCGAGTGTGACCACTGCTGAGACTGAACAAACCAATCAACCAACAACGACCGATAACTTGGCATAAATGCATTTAAATGCCGAAATAAATGTCTAGAACAATCGGATGAGAGGTTTCTCTCCGCTTACTGCTCACTGCACTTCATCTCCACGAGAGGGAAAAACCCGTCGTAAATTAATTATAGATATAGATGGCAGTCTTAAACTGTTCTGTACAAATAGAGTAATGGTCGAAATTTTTCACTTCGCAGTAATGGCACCTGTATGTCTCGTCCACTGACGATGACAATGATCGGTGGCTTAAAGATAGAAGCTCGCGGAGCAGCTGTTAAAGACGGCTCTGAGCTGCTAGGTAATTAATGCGTCGGCACGTCAGTCAGCCTCCGAGCGGTTCGTACTCGCCGACGTCTGCCGGACTATTTATTGTCATTAACGCGATAGCCATATTCTTCCGACGTCATTACCGGCTCGTACTCCATGTGGCCGGTGCGCGTTTTAATCATCACCGAATTGTGATGATGTTAAATTAATTTAATTAAGTTTTTTTTTGTTGGGCGCATGCATTCCTTCTTTTTTATTAGCAGCCGATTGGTGACGCCATTGGCCGAGAGATAGTCGAAAGTCGGATGGCTGACTGTTTGTCGCGTTCGAGGGAGAACTAGAAGAGACCGCCATCCTTTGATGGCTTACCTGTTTGCGTAAAATAGGATATTTTTAGGCTAACGCGATAATTATCGCCATTGTATGCTCATCCAGTCTCACATAATAAGTAAATAATTAACTAATTAGTGATTGAATGTTTTAGGGGAATTTTGGAAACTGCCATAAAAGCGTAAAAATCTACATTCATTTGTTGAATAACGCACTAATAGCTACGCTGTGAGATGCCGCTATTTCAAAGGGATTTTTTACATCCATCTGTCAGTGTGTTTACACTACTTCCTATTTATCATCCACATTCCTGCCTGCACATCCCGCAAAAACCTCTGGAGAACCGTTCAGGCTGTTGAGTATGAAAATAGGCAAACATTCTTTCAGGCACTTGTTTATGGTGGACTGAAACGTATTGACCAAGAGACTGAAACAATGCAATCATGCGCTCAACAATGGCATTAGGTCTCAAACCTAAATGCTCTATGTATTTGACGCTCTACCATCTGAGCTAAGTGTCTCCTTGTTCACAGTTTAAAGATAATCTGTATGTCAGTAGTACTCGGGCTAGATAGATGGCATTGTCTTTAGGAATCAGTTACTAAACCACCAGCTACTCGGTTTTTGGATCCAGCTAATGGTGGGATTCAAATCAAGAACCTGCCACTTTCTAGCTGAGCTTCTTACCGTCGAGTTATCACGACCTATGACGTTTTATGATCCAGATGTTTCATACTTAGTTAGACAGTCGGAGTCTAAATCGTGTTACCGCAGTCAGACCTGTGTGTCGGGTCGCTCCACTCAACTCCAGATGAGGGTACAGCGCTGAACTGAAGAGAACACGACGAGAAGTTCGCGACTCTGTTGTTAATGGCGTCACCGTCGAAATCCATAGAACATCCGGTTGGCGTCGTTAGCAGGATGTCTAGGACGATGTCTTCGGTGGCCGAAAAATCCAGAATAAATCACGATTCACGTCCGCCGGCAGGTTTAATGAGCAAAACAAGTTCGGCTTGAAATTATACTCAACCAGACGTGTCATCGCTGAGCGATCTGTCACTAGTCAACCTGATGGTAGGAAAGTGATTTGGGAATGATGACGCTAGGCCATAACGAGAAGCGAATGTCGCGAAGTAAAAGACAATGTTTGTGTGCCATGAGACGGCATCGTGCCGGAGGATCGTTGTGCTGCATTAGTCCGTGGAGAGATGAGGAGGTTCTCTCTCTCTCTCTCTCTCTCTCTCTCTCTCTCTGTGTGTGTGTGTGTGTTCGTGCGTGCGCGCGCGGTGCCAAAGACACCAAAAGCCATTGCATAATAAGAAACTGTATGCGTCCAGTATTTGGAGCGGCCAACATCTATCCATCACTTGCTGCGGAATAAGAATTATGAATGAATACGCGACAGCTGCATTCCATGCTAACAGCAGTAGTAGCTCACAAATAATTTGTCACAAGCTTTACATAACCATTACCATGGCTGTGTTATTAACGCTCATCCGTGTTCTTCTTAGAGTGAGTGAGTAAATAAGTAAGTCAGTCAGGGAGTCAGTGCCTTGTTTAGCCTTGGCTCTGGTCACACCTATGGGATACGTAACAGAGGGACGACTCCCTAGGGAAATACACAAGTATGACTAGATAACTTAAGTGTTATCGAGATGCCCTGTATTCGTAAGAGGGTGCTGTCATAGCACAGCTGGTAGCACACTGCACTCCAGTTCATCTTACGTGTCCATGAGATGTTTCAAATGATTATCTCATTTCCCTAGGGAGAAGACGTTTAGTCGTATGTCCAAGATTTGACAGGCTTCAAAATTAAACAATATATGCCCTCACTCACTCGCTCGCTCACTCACTCACCCAGGGACATCTCCATGGCTTAATTGGTAGCACAGGTGGCCACATATCTATAACTCAGTTGAGCTATGACCTTGTGTCTTCCGTACATTTGATTATCTCTTGGCGGTTTGTAACACAGACGCGCCTGCACACGCATGAACGCATGCACACACATTCACCTACGCCTCAACGGTAGCACAGTTCTCCGCGGGCATCTCGCTCCTGGATGCAACCCCCCGGTTGGACTACAGCTGAAGGGTGTTTCATCTTCCGCTTCGCCTCATGCTCGACCTATCTAGCCAATGCCAGATATGAAGTCCGACTTAATATTAGTGCCAATCAGTTCCGACATTGCTGTGTAACAAAACTGCCTGCCTGACGTCTATGGGGGATCAACTCTTCAGATCCGCTCGTATCTGGCCGGAGGCTCATTCGGTCCTGCAGTGAATACTCGTTACCTACAGTGGAATTCTCCCAGTTGTACCATAGCCACCACCCACCCCCAATAAAATAATCCAACAACAACCCACACACTAATTAAAACTTGTAATTAAATTCCCTGGCTTTTTATGTAAACAGAAGGGTATTTCAATTTCGGTCTTCTCCTGATTTAAAGTTCACATGACTGCTGATAATACCACTGGATCTCAGCATGAATTGTCGTTGTTTTAGATTGATTCCATTGTACGTGTGTGTGTGTGTGTGTGTGTGTGTGTGTGTCTGTATGTCTGTCTGTCTCTCTCTGTGTATGTGTGTGTGTGTGTCTGTCTGTCTATATATATATATATATATATATCTCTCTCTCTCTCTCTCTGTGTGTGTGTGTGTGTTCCCACATAACCCACCTCTCTCTCTCTCTCTCTATATATATATATATATATATATATATAGAGAGAGAGAGAGAGAGAGAGAGAGAGATGAAGCCATTCTTACACCTAGACAGCTGCCCATCAGTCAATGACAGACTCCCACCTGTTAACATCGTACAATCTGCATAGCAATATCCCGCTGGAAGCCGGCCATCAGCATGGTAAACGGGGCTCATCGCCGTCATAACTGACCGTGTTGATGTTTTGCGCAATCTTTTATAGCGCTCATTCATGATTCATGGTTCGACCCTTCTGTAGTCACCTGACCCCCGCCCCCATACCTGCATAAAGCGCGCCGCACTTCCCTCCTCGTATGTTGTAATTTACCTCCGCTCGGTCGTTATGCGGTGCCATTCCATAGACTCGGCAGTCGACTTTGGCCAGAAATGGGCAGCCGCTTATCCAGAAAGGTAATAAGGTCGGTGTATCTGGAGCACGTGTTGCGCGTGGTCGCAAGCAGCGCGGGAGTTGATTGATGCGACACCGCGGTTAAAAAACATTCGGGCATTTCGTCATAAATCGGGGAGCCGTTCGCTTCCACGATCCAGGTGGTGGCGAACTGCATCACATACCTCAGACCGTCGGGTTTATACCCAATGTTGCCCACCTCCTTCGGATGTTTCATGCCTCAACCGGATCATCACCACTTCCTGAGTGGGTTGACCCTCAGTCGTATGTTCCAGCTTGATGAGTGGTGTGGCTGAAGAAAATGATCACGGATGTTTTTATGTCAGTCATCTCGAATTAAAAGACTAGCCAGAGTATAAAGGATCACTAGTCAGACAAATTCAGAGAGTAATTTCTTGGCTTATGGCGTTGTTGGTGGTTGAGCAGCACGTTATATTATACTACATATACTGTCTCACCAGATTGAGGTTCCTCATATGATGTAAAACACTCTGGAGGTATTACTCTCAGGGTATTTGGTAATGATAGCCACACATCCAATAGGTGTCTACACTATGTGTGTGTGTGTGTGTGCGCGCGCGCGCGTGTGTGTTACAGTTAATTTATATAATCAGGTAATATGTATATTACCTGAAATATTCAGGTAATACGTCTATTGGTAACTGAGATTTAACACAGATTGCCTGAATATTTAAGGTAATATGCATATTACCTTATTATACAGATTAACTGTAACACGCGCATACACACACACACACACACACACACATATATATATATATATTGCTCTTTTTATGTTATTCGTATATCTTCACTTTAATTCACAGAATAAAATAAATAAAATCAACCCTGTCTGTCATAATAGCTGTCCAGCCAAGTTCAGAATGACCCCACAACAAGTGTGCGGCTATGAGTGTGGGACTATGGTGTATGTGTGTGTGTGTGTGTGTGTGTGTGTGTGTGTGTGTGTGTGAAGACTGGATGACACATTGGCTATACATTCTGACTCTAATGTACCAATGGGAGCGAAACTCCGGATCTCTCATTAATAATTGTTCAGTGTCAACCATGGATCCAGTTGAGGTACTTCACTTCTGGTACACTGTATCAAAGAGACTGATAACGCCTTCTCTGGGTACACGTTCCGGGTGTGGGGCCTTTGCATATACAAAAAATGCAACCAAAGGAAATTCTCATTTTGTGGCAGTACCATTAGACAATTTTTGGTTCACAAATAAATTAGCTGCATGGAGTAGTGCATAATAATAGTAGTAATAATAAAGTATATTATTATTATTATTATTATTAAATATGGAAGGTCAATTACACACCAGAAAGCGTGAACCGTATGATGACGGTAACGTGGACTGTCTGGTTGTGGTCTCTCACAGTTGACGTTTTGTAACAAGTGGAGCCCTGAGTGATCGTTTATCGCCCACAGAGTGTACTTAACATTATATAACTTATTGTATAATTAGCCAGTAGCTCATAGACATTCCTAGCTCCCACGCAGTCTGCTTTTCCTAGTCAGTTTCGTTGATTTCCTGGTTTTACTTCACCAATTACGTGTATTGTCAACAAGGACAGCTAGAACCTGAAAGCGTAAACGCACAATTCCACACGACATAGTGGCCGCCTCTATAACAATGGATCGGATTTCAAATCCCGGCTCTCGTCCGCGGGGTTACATTTCACCTCAGCTCATTACCTTCGGTGATTGCTTGATCCGTTTAAGCTATCGTTGTGGACAGCATTGGCCATAAAACAGCACGGTTTCTATGAGGGGACTGCGACTCCTTACTCCGCCGTCACTCACCAGGGGGAGCTGGCCGTACGGAGAAATGGAGCCGAATTCCCGAAAGGATGGTCACGGTTAGGATGTTTTCTATTTTGAAGCGACCTCTACCATTCGATTCTAATGTTTATCCCGGTGTGGTGACAGTCATATCTAATGCAGCAGTTAGCAGGCCACTCACAGGACGTAGAATACGCATCCCGACGTTTCCAGCCGAGAGATTAATCTCGGGACTCGGCAGGTATCCGGAAACAAACGTGGGCATATTTTTCCGCGATACTGCACTGACAGCTAGACCGTGGCCCGCCCGATGGCATTTACGGCCAGTGGCACGACGTACTACTCTAATTGCTTAATTAATCATCTGTATGCAAAGTGCCGGTTAACAATTCGAATGTGCCCATCATCTGGCTAGAGATGATGATGATTATGATATTGATGTTTTACGGCCACTTTTGTGCACAAGGTAGGCTAAATGGGCCGAGCGACCTCCAAAGGTAATGAGACGAAGTGAAAGAACGAAACAACCTTCAGATATGCCCACGCCGGGATTCGAACACGGGTGGTAGCGATCTGTGGTCCAACACGCTACCGCTAGACCACGGAGGCGCCCCTCATCTGGCTAGAGACACACTTTCCATTTTAAAATGCGTCCTAGATGACTGACAATAAATTATGCCTGCAAATCTGTGGATCCGCGAAGCCGCAAAATTGATGTGATTTTATGACGTCATTTGTTTATTATTGTTTTGTGAGATGGAAGTACATTCTGATTGGTTGGGCTATCAGATGAAGCCCTCTATTTGCTTCGTGGGGGGTGGGGGGTACAGGTTGGCCATACTCGCTGCTGTGTTTGAGCCCGCGATGATACGTCTTCGTGTTTCCTTCGTCCATTGCGATGGCACAGTTGTTAGAGCATTGCGATGCAAACCCCCCGTGTTGTGGGTTTAAATCCATCTCATAGCTCTCTGTCTGTTGGGTGCGTTTCCCTGTGGCGTAGCCCCTCGGGCGTACGTTTTAGTTGTGTGACCGAGCACCGTGACTAAACAAACTGAAATCGAAACAAGAATCATCCGTTTTGTGTGGTTTGTTGCCACTGTACCGCCCCGGGGTTGAATATGGTTCATACCAACTGATATGTATGGATACAAACCTGAAATTGTATTATAATATATATATATATATATGTATATATATATATGATACTTATTAGTGATAGGATGGTGAGCATACATACTACACAGACTGTAATAACTTGGGCGTTTATGCTCTTTCCAGTCAGGACAATTTCCAGCTAAGTTTGTGACACACTGGTTTACTGGCCTCAGGTTCAGCGTTTCGATCCCAATGGTTCGAGTATTTGCAGGATGTTTGATCCGATCACCTCATTTCTGCAGAAAGTTGCTCCTCATATTGCCACGTGTTCAAACTGTGACCGCCGCTGAGACCAAACAAAACACTTACTCACTCAGTAATTGCCAATTGATATGATTACATAATTTGACATCTGCGCCTACAAATCATCCAATATTGACCTGTTTCCACGTTGACAGTCCCCGGCTCCAGTCGGCCCATCATATCGTGGCCCAACTGCCCCCATTACAAATAACATCGAAGATAGATACCCGCCGCTCAAGGCACGATTCTCATCGCCATTGTGTGCCAAACTGTTACGTCAGTCGTAATGCATTATAAATTTATCATCATCTACCTGTCCACGGCACGAGTAGCCCCATTAACAAACTCCTTCTAAATTGGCATCTTTTATCGAGAACGCTGGAACATTGATGTGGCATCACGTCTGTGATTAAGTGTCATGCATGGACGATCTGCCTTGTACTCGATGACAACAACCGAACATTTCCTCCCCATGTTATTAATGTCAATAAAAGGACACGCGGCCGTGGATTATTTACACCGGTAGATCGCTTCTGGATAGAGACTTCGCTGCGGGGTTCGTGTTACATGGCTCTGAATAGGAAACAGTACAAGTTGTTGCCAATGACGGCGCTGATTGCGTGTTTACTCGGCGCTGTCGTGATTACGATGACATCGCGTCTGGAAATTAAGATTTCGATTACTGGAGATCGGGTAATTGATTATCGTTGCTGATTACAATTACTCCATCTCTGGCGCGGTATCGGTGGGAAGTATTTTAATTCGTTTTAGTATTAAGTGTAATATCACGTTGTATACGTTCAAATCTTGATACTCTGACAACGTTCCAGCCTTTTCAATTGCGGCGGACGTCCGACGCTATACATCGTCTATTTTACAGTTCCTCGTCACCTATTTTATCGCCAGAAAATCGGTCGGCTACTTTGTTTTGGTGGAAAAGGTGGCCTAGAATGCTCCAAATACTCCATTTTCCCCAACTTTTTCAGGGGAGAGCCCCATACCCCCGCTTCCAATGGAGAAGGATCACTATTGTGTTAGTGTCACTACCACTACCCTACGGCCAGCCCTTCGCCATCACCCTACCCCCCATCCCCGGATTCATACCTCTCTCCAGCAACACATCGGCAATGGCGTCTCGGTGTTTGTATAGGCCACCACAGGCGAACTGCTGCCTACTTTTTTAAGGGGTCGTCTACTCTATTCCCTACTGAAAAGGTTGGCGTTCGGTGTATCTTACAAGAGAAAATCTCGGAACGTGAAGAATGTTTATTTATCGAATCTAGACCAAAGGGTTGCCAACATAATATCAATTAACTAGTTCGGTATATTTTAGAGTATAGCTAAATTGAATTGTTGACGTTCATGAAATAGCTTTTACACATTCCAATTTCGGTTGATGAAACCCATTCATCGTGATACTGGAAATTGTTGAGATTTTATCGCCATAATTTTGAGTCTGGCCATTAATGTAGACCATTCGGACATAGCAAATCCATGTCTGCATACTTGCTCTGGATTAATGCGGTTTCTTATACAATTAATTTCGTTCTAAGTACATTTATGTACTTTAAAAACTGCACTTGCTGCTAGTAAGACAGGATATTTATTTCAAGGTTTTAGATGCCTCCTTGGTCTAATTGGAAACCCTTGGCCAAGGCTGTATCAGAAGGGAATTTCCTCTTTCGCCTCATTACTTTCGGAGGTTGCTAGACCCATTTTGCCTATCACGTGCGCAGAAATGTCGGTAAAACATCGGCTTTGAAACATTTCAGGGTTTTGCTTATTGGATATTAATATGTCTGTGGTAGTGCACCTGAATGTATATCTATAGATACCTCTCGATAAAAAAAGGCATATCAAAAGCCAATCTATAGGTTTATAAGATAATCTGTTATGAGGCGTGTCTGAGAAATGCCCTCATCGGCTAAGTACAAAGCAAGATTTGTTATCCGCTTTATAGTTTAATGTGCCATTGTTAACGTTTATCATAACTATTTCAGAAACACGTCAATATTATGTTAACCATAAAGGGACAGTCCACCTTCCGAAATTATATTTTAAATATGTATTGCTTAGAACAGTAACCTAAAATTCCACAATAATAATCACGAAATATATATAGGGAAATAATCCAAATTACTGGAAGGCCGCCATTACGGCTGCACCGGAAGCTAGATTCAAGGGCGGGAAGGAGAAACTGAAATGCTCTGACGTCACATGGGCGATCTCTAGACTGGCACGGATTATAGTTTCTCTTGAGCGTTAATATCTAAGCCATTTTGAATCATCTTCCTTTTGTTATGTTCCTTCTGACTCAAACTGATATCATTGTATGTCATTCATGACGTAATTTTAACAAGATAATGCCGTTTAGTTCTGGAATACTTCTTTGCTCACACTTGTTTATATGCTTTTGTACGAGCTCTACAGACTTCAGGTCAACCGGATACGCTTAAGTGACGTCAGCATTCAGGAGCTTCCGGTCTCTGTCTAGCTTCAGAATGGTTAATCAGTACTTTGAACTGGATTATTTAATATTTAATTACACATTTTGACATTATTTATGATATTTGTGAGTATGGCTGTATTAGTCCTGAAAATTTGAAATGAAGGTAAACTATCCCTTTAATGAAGCGATTGTGTGCTTAGCATAGCAGTCCCCCCCCCCACACACACTTTGTTGGACAGGATGTTGCTCAGGAGATGTGTTTGTTTTCTCGAAAAGCTTAAATTCGTTCTAAAACCAACCTGTTCTGGCTTTCTCACTCAGCTAAATATTACCCGTAATTCAACCTGTCTGATTCGATTTTTAAGATACGTCATATTTGGTTTTCACCTTAAATTGCCATAACTCTCAATCTGGGAATACAATATTGTCCTTGTATAGAGACGATCCTGCTATCTCTACTTTGTGGCTTTGATTTGATGGGCTAGAATACATCCAGTAGCCGTTATGTGTTCTCATAGAATAATTACTGACTGTCAGTAGGTCAATTATGCACGATTTAGTAGACTACACGTGATCCGATCCTGATGTACGATTAAACAAGAAGCCATTTGCAGTGTGAACGTTTCCTTTTATTTCTGCGTGCTCTCTGTGGAATATTGTGGAAGATTAAAGGTTTTCATTCGCGCGATTATTTCAGTCAGCTAATTGCACGTTCCAGGTGTTGATATCGGTTTGGATAAAGCCTTAGAATAAATAGTAGAATTCAATTTTTTCTCAATTCAGATCGTTTATTTCAACATGCATAACACATCATTTTAGTGAAAGCTAATGGATATACAATGTTGAAAAGGATGATGATCGAAGCATTGCTTATACAATGCATCCTACCTTAACATAACATTAAACACATTTAGTAGTAAATAGCCATTTGTGGCCGAAGCTACTGTAGCTTGATGTCAAATGCTGGGACTCAACAGACCACACGTTTTGTCAAATTTATGTTTCATGACATTCCAAATTATATTGGATCAAGATCACAACTTCCTGTGACGGTGGATAGGTTTGGAGAGTTTTGGGTGATGACTCGAGTGAACTTACAAGAATTGATGATTATACACACATCTAGTTTATCCGGTATCACAACAAGATGTGGCCTTTGTAACCATTGACCAGTCCAACTTGGGCGTCCCTAATAGAACTTAAATCTCCTGCTGTCGTAGCTCTTTGGATCGGTGAGACGTGCGAGCCCCCTCGTCGTGTCAACGAATGAACAATGAGAGGAAGTTTTGAGTTAATTATTCAGAAGAAGAAAAACGCCTCAATTTTTACGTCAGGTCGTTTTTCTGTTCACTTTTATATAGTTTCATTTTGCTTCATCATCATTTAAATTTCCACCTTTTTCGGACGTCTTGCTTACAGAAATTGTTTATTTGTCACAGATATATGAGCTTGTTGATTTATTTGCAAAATATTGTACACCTAGACCCAGTATAGTTGGGGGAGGGGGACGCCATTTAGGATTGGATAACGCGTCATACTCCAACTATCAGTTTTGGGATCTTATCACTTCATGTAGTCAATCAGCGCAGAATATTATTTTTGTTTGATGGCTGGCATGTCTGGCTGTCGTCATCACAACACCCCAATTATCCGATGGCATCTGGATCGATGTTAACCCTGTCCTGACCTCATTTCTTCATTCGCAAAGAATGTTCTGGATATAACCGATGGGTTGCTCTGTTCGCGTTTTTTGCTGACAACGCGCATGATCATGACAGCAATATGACTGTTGCGTTGGTAATATAATTCGCCAATAATCCCATGAAATGTGACAGCCGTAAATCATGCGCCGACCTTGGATCAGCTTGAATATCCATTCATGTCCTTGCTGTAGGTTATATATATATATATATATATATATATATATATATATATATATATATATATATATATATATATACATAGGACGGTCATATGGACAGCAATACAGGAGTCCATTGATCACAAGCCTGTCAGGGTGTGGCTGTGGGGAAAACCCAACCCCGACAACAAGGACAGTGTCTGCTGTGTATATTAGGCTAGCTTCGGGCTCTGTCTCTCGTATTGTTAGAAGCCAATGCGGCTAGATAAAGACATAACTGTATTGGTTACTGAATGATGTTCAAGACGTTTATTGCGTGTTATGTATTACGTCCACGAGACGGATTTATACAATTGGTTATGCTGTCTGTTTATCATACAAAGCTTTCATTGTTTATTGGAGTGTACATTTTATGTGATATTATTGTTTATTTTCGAGGCTAATTTTGTAATCGAAATATTTAAACGTGAAGATTTAAATAGCAGTTGGGGGGGGGGGGCTTCTTACCTTTCTGATATGTCTGTATCAGTTAGCCGTACCCATATGTTCAGGCTTTGTTTATCAGTCAGTCAGTCTAGGCCAATCATCAGTCAGATGATCAGTGCATGTGGGGTGGTGATCAGTCTGTGCAACAAAATCTCCTATTTCAATAATATTTACAGTTTTTAATTGTCAGATGTGCGCATCATTAGAAAGGTTAATTGTATCATATTGAGGTACGTGTATAATTATGACTTATTATATTATTGACAAGACTTAACCATTAACCACATCACTTCATGTCTGATAGAGAGTTATGAAATTAATATCATTTTTACTGATCTTTGTAAAGTGTAAAAAGGTTCCTCATCGGAAATAATGAACAAAAGTCCAGGTAACTCTTGCATAATGTTTGTGTGTGTGGGGGGGGGGGGGATTTTTTGAAATGAAGACAAATTTATGTGTGAGATAAGCGTCTCATATAAATATCTTCTCAATAGTAATATTGTTTACATCAACAGTACATTTGGCCTAACAAACGAAATAAAGTGAACATAACTGAGATCAATCTAAATATATATATATCGATTTGAAAAGGGACAGAATAATGAATGGAAAATAAACGCCAATATTAATACGTGGCCTCCGAATGAAGTTTTCTGCTTCAAGAAGTCTGTTCATGGACGAACTTATTGCGGCTTTTTGAAATTTTCATTAAAGAGATATAGGCGAACTGTTCGTGATCAGTTCGTGAACAGGGAGGGCATCATCGAGTGCTGAACTCCGCTTTACTGGGCATCGTAAAATAAACGAGGAAATCGAGATGAGTTCGTAAGTTGGTCATTCAGTCAACGATCGTCCGAACAAGGCCTTAAATATCAGCCCACTTCCATGACGACCCTGATGAATGTACGTCCTTAGCTGTGAATTTATCTCATCGTTTTCAATGCGTTGTTGTCGTCGGAAATTAAGTTAGACGCGCGTTATTCTATTGTTTCTTGCGTGTTCGTTGTGCGGCCAAAACGAAGTCGGTTACGATGCAGTTATTATTGTATTTGTCTTCCTCGTCTTGTAGGTGTCTGGTACTTTGCGGCGCTTTAAATATTCATCAGATCCGCGCCGTTCCGAAACAGACGAGTCATTTGTTGTTGGTCTGCTGGGATAAAGTATGACAGACCAGTCCGTTGCTGCGTGGGTGTTCGGGTGTTTATTTGGGTGACTGGTCGTGGGGGAAGTGTTCGCAGGCATGCGTCCGATGGGTCGATGGGTGGATCGATGGGTGGATGGCACGTTGTGACTGTCATCTGTTATGTATGCAAATGTGTGTATGAGAAAAATGGACATGGTATGGACCTTTTTGGTATTTCTTTATTTAGGTGGAAGGGTGGATTTAATATTTAATAAGTTTTGTCGGTCATCTGTTGTGTGTGTGTGTGTGTTCGTGTGCGTCTGTGTGTGTATGCGCACGCGCGACTAGAAGGCCTGCCGGGAACGGTTGGGGGGGGGGGAACTGGATATGGTATGGGCCTTTTTGTATTATTTCTTTATTCAGGTGGGTGGGTGGTTTAATATTTTGCAGACAGGTGGCGCTCGTTTTCGTTGGTGGGCGGGTCGATCGTGCAGCGAATGAATAATATTGCTGCGCATTGAAACAAACGTGAAATTATTAGTCTTACTGGA
The DNA here is from genome assembly GCA_025642065.1 of Paralvinella palmiformis. Classification (NCBI taxonomy): domain Eukaryota; kingdom Metazoa; phylum Annelida; class Polychaeta; order Terebellida; family Alvinellidae; genus Paralvinella; species Paralvinella palmiformis. The sequence goes on from JAODUP010000251.1 coordinate 271,514, forward strand.
AAAAACACAGTACAGCTGAATGAAGTCATCTCTTAACATCCAACAGCAACAGTCAGACAGACGTACGTCCTGTGTTAGTATTATACAGTCTACCAAATATCATTCTGGATTATAAACATTGTCCAAGTGTATCGTTATTTATCATCAATATCCGAAATGTTCTTCCACTTATAATGGCTACTCGGAATCGGTGGAGAATGTGTTATGGTTCGGGCAATGTTCGTCTCCTTTTCGGTGATTATCGTAGAATTTGTTAAATATTGATGTTATAACTGGTTTATGTGTGTGTGATGGGGGGGGGGGGTATGGGGGGGGTATGGGGGGGGGGCATGCATATGGAATAATATGTGCTGATGTCCTATTTATCACAAGACGATTGATGTTTTACGACCACTTTTGTGCACTTGGTAGGCTAAATGGGCCGAGCGACCTCCAAACGCCACTTATCACGAGAACAAAGCGATGTAGATCATATCAGTATCTTTAATGTAGCTGCTTCTCTGGTTTAGTGCAGATTCTACTTGTTAGAGAACTGATTATAAAGTTTTTCCATCTTACTGCATTTTTCATCTGCCAAATTACAAACCAACCCAATCTCCATCTCATTTGCATGTTCCCCGTATTTTAGTTGTGTGGCTAAATATAGAGAAGTAATTAATTTGATGCAGAGTTCAGTTAAGCCTAATAATAATAATAATAATAATAATAATAATAATATACTGGTAATGATGCTAACCATGTTGATTACAATAATGATGTTGGTATTGATGATGATGATGATGATGATGATGATGATGCAAAACATTATATAGCCTCCTATACTGTAAGGTGTTTAAACAATATAGTAATACTAGTGTAGCCAATTTTGGTGATTGTATAATAAATAGTTTAATATCCTCAGCTAAATGTTTTGACTTAATTCACTAGGACAAAACAAACTTAACTAAAATGCTTTTTAGCTTCCTTCCCTCTGAAGTAGTAAAATATGATAACTGTCTGAGCTGTGGATGAGCATGTTTTATCTCTGTTACAGGTTGATCGGTACTCTGAGGATGGTATTACAACAACTTGTAGAAGTTGGACAGCTGCAAGTCTCTGACTGTCTTCTGGATGACAATAATGTTGTGATGAAGGTAATATTTTAATGTTTGTTTATTGGTTCGCTTGATAGTTTTGTTTATCCTGCTGTTAATTGTTGTTGTTGTTATTATTGGTCAGCTGCTGCTGCTGCTGCTGCAAGTGGTGGTCGTGTTGATGATGATGGTGGTAGTGATGATGATGATGATGATGATGATGGTGGTGGTGGTGGTGGTGTAATGATGATGATGATGATGATGATGATGGTGTTGTGGTGGTGGTGGTAGTGATGATGATGATGATGGTGTTGTGTGGTGGTGGTAGTGATGATGATGATGATGATGATGATGGTGGTGGTAGTGATGATGATGATGATGTGTGGTGGTGGTAGTGATGATGATGATGATGGTGGTGGTGGTGGTGGTGGTGGTGATGATGATGGTGTGATGGTGGTGCTGATGATGATGATGGTGGTGGTGGTAGTGAGATGGTGGTGTTCATGGTGGTGATCATCATGATGAAGGTGGTGACGGATGATGTTGGTAATGGCAGTGATCTTGGTGGTGATCATAATGGCGGCAATGAACATAATAATTATGATGCTGACGATGATGTTAACGAGATCAATTTCATGATCCATCACAGTCGAAATGAACATCTTTTGAAAACCTGCATATAAATAATGCTGCAGTCCAGAACTGTGCTTCTATCAAACGCTTTTAGGTTCCAGTAGATTCTTCATATAGCCGCCATTAGTTCTTCCGACACATGACAGTTTATGGCATTCATTGACATTCACTTTAATCCCTCATCCTTGCTTCGGAACAAATGACACTTGGTATTGCGACAAGAAAAGTGGCCTTCATCGCATGATTACTGACTCGACTTGATGGAATATGTGTACTTAATAAAAAGCCGATGGGTGGGAATTGCATTTATTATCATAATAATGTTTTCAGCATATGGATGACGTTATATAAGCGGAATATGGTGTGAGCAATGCACGAATTTCAGCCGAATATCCAGAATTTTGTGTTTACTTTTAAGGATTTTCCCCGTTTGAGGGATTGACGATGTTTGCCGGCAGACGACAGACAGTCTTCCTATCCCTACCATACCGTATACAGTCAGTCTGGACCTATCGGAACGATTTATCATCTTCGGTTTTCATTCCCGACAGATCTGGTTCACGTTTAGTCGTCGCTTCCTCGTCGGCCATTATTACGTTTTAATAACACGACTACCGTATGTCTTCGAACATTCTAAATTAATAACCATGATTGATGTGGCTGCTTTCGCTTTTATTGTCGTCTGCTGATCAGTCCGACATGTTGACATTTTATCGTAAGAGCACGTCATAAAACCAATCGAGCGGGACAGCCGAGGTCTGCCCGGAACCTATCGGTGACGCTGCGCCCATTAGCAGCGCCATATGATGCCCGGTATGCAGCTGGTTTCCAGCTGCGAGTCTTGATCCATACAGATTTTCTGTGCACTGTGCCGATCTTGTCCAGTTCACTGAGCTACGAGTAGCTGCCTGGAAAATGTGAAGGACGACGTATGAATGATTGATTTCGCAGTGAAATGAGGCCGGCCCCTCAATATCACTTGAGGGAGTTGAGGGGATATAAAAATGCTGCTGGTATAGATGTTGGTCATTAGCTGTTAGAGAAAAATAGATATTGATGTTATTCTCACTACTACCACTACTACTACTAGTAGTACTATTACTAGTACTATTACTACTACTACTATTATTACTTCTACCACTACTACTACTAGTAATACTATTACTGCTACTAGTACTATTACTACTACTATTATTATTACTACTACCACTACTACTACTAGTAATACTATTACTACTACTATTACTACTACTATTATTATTACTTCTACCACTACTACTACTAGTAATACTATTACTGCTACTAGTACTATTACTACTACTATTATTATTACTACTACCACTACTACTACTACTAGTACTACTAATACTATTACTACTACCACTACTACTAGTAGTATAATTATAGCATCATAATTGTTTATTGATCTATAGTCATAATTTATTGATGTTTCCCCATCACCGAGTTTAGTAAACAATAATTATTTCATGTTTACATTCTGCCCGAAGTATTCATTGGCATTCCAGTGGCGCAGCGATCAGAGCACTGCGTTGCAAATATTCGAGTTGTGGGTTCTAGTCCGGCTCCTCACTGTGTCTGTCGCGTTCGTTTTCCCTCGACGAACCTCCCTCATCCATATATCCCAGTTGTAACCAGCACCGAGTCTAAACGATTCACCTCATCTTAGCTCAACTGAGAGGCAACCGTTTTGTCAATTAGCCGACAGAATCCATAGTAAGTCGATGCCAACATGAGTACGTCATCCTTTACCCTTTGTATTGTCCTTAGCCTCTCCTTGTCCTACATGTCAGGATGATCTTTAATCATTGATCCCGACTCCTTCCAGGGATTACCCGACTGAGTGGGAAACCGTTAAGTCCTGTTTACCAATATGCCAGTAATGAGTGAATCCTATACGTGTGTGTGTGTGTGTGTGTGTTTTGATGTGTCTGTGTGTGTTTTTTGTGTGTGTTGTGTGCGCGCGTGTGTGCGCGCGTGTGTGTCCCCCCGTATGGGGGGAGTTGTCCCGAAAGTGGGTCCTCATACATCGAGTCGGTTACCAGGATGTGTTCGTTCACAGTTCGCTGAAAACAGCTGGATGCCTAATCAGCCTAATGCCATCAGTCTTCCGGCAATTTATTTAAAACAGTTTAAGTTTATGATAATTGTGTGTAGAATTACCAACATATATTATCCTTGTGTAATCCTAGGGTTACCTCAGGTTACTTGATGACAGTAGGGGTTACATTATGACATTACCGTCAAGGCTACAGCCATGACCCGGCCATTGACTTCATCAATATTTGATATGACAATAAGACACACCAATCATCATTAAATGATCAGAGCTGATTGAACAGTAGCAGAATCGTAATTAGTCATCAACATCGTTAACGTCTTTCAAGGTCAAAGGGTGATCATCGTTCTGTACAATGAGACGTAATAGTGTTATCTATTACTTCCAAACATTGAGCTGTTTTGTAGAGTTAACACAGAGAGAGGGGGTGGATTGGGTGGGGGGGTGTATTAGGAAGGGAGATGGGGAGAGGGGGAAGCTTTGTAAAAAAGCGTAATTATGGTAGATAAGGTAAATGCCATATCGTTGTCGGTGATTGCCTTTTGAATGGCAATGTCAACATTAATAATTCAGGTCTATTCACCAGTTAATGGTTGTATTCTTGATTTTAATGCACATTTAATACACCAGGCATATATATATATATATATATATATATATATATATATATATATATATATAGTATGTGTGTGCGTACGTGCGTGCGTGCGTGTGTGTCTGTCTGTACGTTGACTCTTCTGTACAACATTTCCACTTTTAAAATTCTTATATATATATATATATATATATATATATATATATATATATATATATATATATATAAAAGCACATTAGCACAGGTGTTAGAGTCTGAGGTGCAGTTTGTTAAGGTCTTCCTCTAAACTGAGCATTAGGATCATGGGACCGTTGAACACTCATCAGGCCCGTACCGCGCTCCGACACTCCGGGGTGTCAAACTTTCGGAAGTGGTGTCCATCAAGAACGGTCACCATGGAAACGCGTTGCGTCATCGGCCCAAATGCGATTACCGGACGACTAATGGCCGAAGCCCGGCTGTTATGAACTAGTTTTTAGCCGAGGGGCGACGGCCAAAGTTTAAGCTATTGTGTGTTCGAGCCATCCCGTGGGATATTAGCTAACGGCCATTACATGTGGGAGACCCACCCCGGCCGTTGTTGCTCTTCGGGCCGGCTCGGGCTGGGAACGGTGACATTTACCGCGCTCGTCACTTCTCTCGCAATTAATACGAGTGCCACTTGCCCGGAGATGTGTGATCCTCTGATGTGTAATTTAATTCATTGTTGATGCCGGGGAGTGCTAGATTCCAACCTGGAATCGGCCTTCGTCATATGGCCCAAAAGGCATAAAAATACCAAAACAATCCGAGAACTGTATGTTGTTTATGAAAAATAGTCGTCACGGATTTTGTTTGCCCAATCATTCTTCGCGTTTTACGATGTGTTTGATTTCAATTGGGTAATTGATCGATTAATGGATATTTGATTATGCTGGTGTTTGTTCCGGTATCAAAATTCGGAGTTTTTTCCTCGTGTGTGTTTAACTACTCTGAACATCTCGGCATAAAACGTCGCCTCGCTGGAAACGGTAACCTGATTAATCGTCCAGAGCTGGAATTCACGTTACAACATTATCTGTGCCGGTGCTTCATTATACACTCCTAAAATAAACGCGCGCAGAGAGAGGGAGAGTGAGAAATGTTACTGTCAAGTTATAGGTCAGTAGGGACCTTTCTGGGTTGAATGGCAGTTAGTTTTGTGCCCTATCCAGACAATCGGTGACTATATTGGTTATTAGGTCTGAGTTATTGTTCCGTGTCATCTAATATCATAGTCTTAACTCAGGTGAACATTTGTCTTCTTGTCACTGGGGACATGCATATAGCACACTCCCCATCACACGCACACATATCATAGCACACACAGACACACACACACACACACGCACATCATAACACACACGCACGCGCACACATGCACATCATAACACACACACACGCACACACAAGCACATCATAACACACACGCACACACACACATGGACATCCTAACACATACACACGCACAGACGCTTATCCAAATTGATATGTTTTATCCTCTATATTGTATCCTGTGATGAACGTAATTGTCGTTTGATAAACATACCACACCCCATAGTTGTTGTATCACATTAACCGTAATGCGCCATTCATCCAGCATATTTATTTACACCTACATTTTTGGCAATCAGAACAATGCCCTTTTGTTCTATCGTCATAGTTTCTCCATTTATAGCTGGCAAGAGTTTTTATTATCTCTGATGACACCCTAAACGATTGGGAGTAGGCTAGTGGGAAGTGTGCCAGGCTAGAATGCAGGGTTTCCACAAACTGCTTATATGTTGAAATGGGCGTAGACTGTCTGTCTAGTTGGATGTGGTGGATCACCGTAGATGATGCGCCTGGAATAAGCTAGTTTTAAAAGGCAGTATGCTGCCGATGATTGACACCCGTGACACCAGATTTATCGCGTTTATGCTCCCATAAAAACGGAAGAGAAGTATAAATACCTTTAAACTATATTACACTAACACACCTATTCTTATAGCTTTGACGTATTTGATCAGTGGACCTATGCCATGCTGAGTGAGTGCTAAGTGTTACAGTGCTGACCAGATGTAACTTGGTCTGATATACCGCACAATTTAAATATAGCGTTATTCACCCATGGATCCACTGCTAGCTAGCTATCCAGTGTACATAATAGTGACGTGATTGAAGATTTTTCGCTAAATCAGCATCGATCATCTTAGGTAGTAAATATACTTTCACCTTCATTGTGCGCGACACATCATGGACATTAACGATGAACACCGATTATGTTAACACCTATGCTAACTGTGTTGGGATATTAAAATAGATTCGTTGCACTTCCAATGCCTATATACAATCTCTCAAAACTGAGACAAAAATAGTGTTTGCTGATTCGACAACGTACAATTGAGTGTCAACCCGTGCTATTGCCTTTGTTTGTTTCGCTGTTTAATTATCGTCCGTTAATTCCTAAATTTCACCTGTCTTAATTTAATACTGAACTAACACCTTAAGAGAGTAATGATAAGAATGTCGGATCCTACAAATCATGTCATATAATAGGTTCACTTTCTGTTCAGGTTTTTTACGCCAAGGTCAAGCAAACAAAGAAATACCTCACACCTGTGTACAAAAAATATTTCTGATGATGGGTAGTGACGTATTTAAATGAATTAAGCACATTATTCGTTAATCAATTTATTGTCCATTTGTGATGTGAGTTTTGTGGTGGTAGGCCATGGACGTGCATTATGCTGCATCATTCTAGTGCACAGTTGTTGTTTTTTTATGTTGCTGTTCCATGAAGACATTTTGTCACATCTCGGCTCAACAGTGGAGATGGTTCTGTTCCAGGAGGAAGTGAAGAGAGAACAACAGTAGATAACTGTATTGTTGTTGTTTGCCTTTCAGACATGTGTCACCTTCACCTTGAAGTACAACGCCCCGGATGGCTCTGTGGGAGCGTGGCAGAGGGACCAGGGATTCGACATGAGAGACGACCAATATCATGGTCAAATGGATGACGAAGAGAGCCACCTCCTCGCTCCCGACAGAGGCAGCGAGTCTGACTCGCTGTCATCAAGTCCGTCTAAGTCATTCCGGAGCTCCAGACTAAGCATGGCATCCCGTGGATCAGCCATGCTGAAGTCACCGACGAAGGCGTATGTGTTTGTTCTTTTAGCTGTGTTTTTGTTTTAAGATCCATGAATTAGCTGCCTCTGGGTCGACTGTTACCAGAGAGAGAATATTTAAATAGTAGCTAGACCTTATTCCTTACATGTTTGAAGTTTGGAGATGGAAATCCTCCTGTGACCAAAAACTGGCTGATGAAAAAAGACGGCATACAATTCAAGATAATTTATTAAACCAAAAGGGAATTAGTTCTGCAAGAAAACCACATTTTTACATGATTCATAGCAGAGGCGAGACTGCGCACCACCGAAGCTGAGGAGAGATGTCACAAAGCAACAAAGCCATTCCTGGCAGATCCATTGTTTCTGTTGAGAAATGACTTCTGGGTGTCGTAATTATAATAAAATTGGAAGCTAGTCATCCTTTATAGATCCAGTTTTTAGGTCGCCGGCCCAGAGGGCCTATAACCTGTTTCTGTAATATTGCGCCCGTTGTCCCTTTGGTCATGAAATGTTAAAAGTAATTTAAAATTTCTTTTAAAATGTTTTTGAATCATGTAAGGGGGTGGAATAAATTGTATTGAATTAGGGAGCCGACTTCAAATATAATTTCTCGAAGGCTACCAAAAGTGTAGATAGAGCACTGCCCTGCAAACTTCGGGGGCTGGGTTTGAATCGCAGTGTTACCTGTATTTGTAGGTTGTTTCCCTGAACAGTCACGTCTCAGTCTTCTATGTGTCAGGTGTGACCAGTGCCAAGATTACGTAAAGCACTCACCCACTCATTCACTGAGAAATGATTAAAATGGTGTTTTTTTTTAATGTTGACATGTTTGGGCTGTTCTTACTGTCTCGAACTGTTTTCATAGAATGATACTTAAAGCCTGAATTCTAGACCATGAAGGTCCAAATCTTTATAATTCATACCCAGCAACAGCCCAAAAGGGTATTCACTAGCAGCCCTTTTATATGTCACTCTTCCGGATAGATTAGGATCACTGTTCTGGAGCCTTATGTGATCCAGAGACTTTATCATTTCAGTTCGTAACAGTCAGTACTAGACTGGTATTAAAAGCTGATATAATTAGTGATGGGGGGGGGGGGTATCTAAGATAAACTCTTAATATTAGAAGTTGTTGTGTCATCTGCACAGTTCAATCAACATCGTATATATTTCCTCTAAACACATCGCCAGACCTGCTGCTGGTGGTGGAATGTTAATATAGTTTATTTTGTATCTCTACATCTTAAATCTCTACTGACCTTTTTGGGAAAAGAATCACAGATTCAACACAAATAATTTGTGGTAGTTTAAAAAAAATGTTGTCCACAAATCTGAAATGGCGAATAAATTAAGTGAAATTAAATTTTACATGTAGGATTGAAAATAGTTGATCCGTTCGTGTGGATATAATCACGTGTGTGTATGTTGGACAGAGCTGTGTTTATTTGTGCATCACATATGTATACCTACATAGGCCTACGTTTGTGTGTGTGTGTGTGTGTGTGTCTGTGTGTGCAGCGGTATTATGCACAAATACCAGAAATACGTGTTTTAAAAATATCTCTCTTACAGGACAGTCAGATCTCTTAAATCAATGGCTAAACTGATGAAGTTGGGTAAACAACGACCTCCTCCTGACGACGAACCTCTCTTACACGACTCTAATGAAGACCCGGACAAGGAACAAGGTACGAACTAAAGTCGTTGATTATTGTTATTACCTCTGGTACATATCCGTTGCCATGGAGTTATTTATATTGTCGAGTAATTATTCTCAAACTAATTGTTTGTGGTGCTTCTACTAATCTTTAGGCACTGTAGGATTCATTGATTATTATTATTATTATTATTATTATTATTATTATTATTATTGAGTAGACTGTGAGAACATTTTTTACTTAGGTATTTTTTATAGCTTGTTTATAATGAAATATTTGTACTGGAGCGTAATTATGAAGTAATCTATTCGCGACAATCTTCAGACAGTACCGATTGTTTGTCGCATGATCACGTGTCTGTCCGATTGCAGAATGCTTAGATGAGCGTCTGTTGATAGTTCCTGATCCTCGACCCGATGAAGATAATCTAAGTGATTCTCAGACATCTGGAACTGCTATCACTGGTCCTGTCTTACAAAAAAAGTAAGTGACCCTGTTAAAACTGATATCACAAGATGATTGAAGTTCTTTGGCCACTTTTGTGCACATATGGTAGACTAAATGGGCCGAGCCACCTCCAAAGGTGATGAAACGAAGTCAAAGATGAAACACCCTTCAGATATGGCCACGATTCGACCAGTTAGACCAAGTAAATTATTTAAACCTGAAAGGAACATTCTCATGGAAACATCTATATCATTCTAATAAACCCATCAGTTATATGGCCATGAGATAAACACACACACACACACACACACACACACACACATATTCAAGTATAAGTTTATGTATCATCTGTAATGAACAAAAGTTATTTTATCAAATATAACTGCTGCCTCTTTATAGTAAATTAATTATTGATTTGCTGCGAGCAATTGATTGAATATTTGTTTCTGCTCGTGTTCTGATTCATTCTGTTCCCTTCGTTACGTACTTGCATTGAATTACGCCCATGCTGTATTTTGTAATTTTCTTACACCGTTAATAACAGCTTTTAAATTTGTTTTTCTACACTTACTACCAGAGCTAGGACAATGCCTTATTCTGAGCAGGCTTCTCTGAAAGCACAGGATTTCCAGGTCAGCAAACATTATATGATTACGTTATGATGGTAAAAATTGGCTTATGATATTCACATTGACTGGAATCATTTTCTTTACTGTGTGGATGGATGCCTGATATATATGTTTATGTGCACTCACGTAACAGTTTGTGTGTGACTGTTTTATTTTGATTTTGACTTTCCGCGTACATAGAGAGATTGATGTTTCTATATTTGTATCTTGGCAGTAGGATAGCATTTGTACAACCGCTTGTTTATCATAACCGGCCGAGCTTCAGTGAGGATGGCGTTAAGATGTATTCGTTTAATTCTCTTCTTCGACAATCGTCTTAGGTTTCCGTAACAATCATAGAAGCTCGTCAGCTAGCGGGGCTCAATATGGACCCTGTTGTCTGTGTCCAGGTTGGCGACCAAAAAAAGTATACCAGTGTGAAGGAGTCTACAAACTGTCCTTATTGGAATGAGGTGAGTGCTCGTATATAAAAATAGACTTCAAACAGAATTTAACATAGCATCCATCATTTGTGAGACATCAGACTCAGAGTACGATGATTTAGCATCGTTTTAGTTACTGACCACATTAAGTGGAAAACTTTCTTAACAACGTTTTTGATGGCGATCATATATACTTGAGTTGGTAAAGTTTGGCCAAATATAATTTATTTTACAGAATTGTTATTGTTTTTGGAGAGATGACTTTGGATTTTCATTATATGAATATTATTATTATTATTATTATTATTAGCATTATTTGTGGCAGAATTTGTGATGATTACAGAGTTCACTCACTTCTGATAATGTATCAAGTGGTTTCTTTTCAGTATTTTGTCTTTGACTTTCATATGGCACCATCTATGTTGTTTGACAAAATCATCACATTAACAGTAAGTATACACATCAAGCTTAAATGACATCAGTTAATGTAATACTGCCATAGTATATATATATATATATATATATATATATATATATATATATATATATATTAGATCTATTTTAATGGAGTCATATTTTCAATCAAATTATTTGGAATTTTGGTAATTTGAGTCATATTAATAAAGTGTTTCTAAAAAATTGTAAATGATCTCTAACACACATTTAGATGATGATAATTGTTTTGCCGTATTATAACATGTTTCTATGCTACATTAGGCAGTCAGTGTATTAAATAGAAGCATGTACTATTTGATTGATTGATTAATTGGCACATTGCTCATGATATAGAACAAGTTCTCTCACTGGAGTTTAACAAATCAGTTCGGTTTTATTTTAAATTGGCTAAGATAAGAAACATGCCTAGAAGCTTCACGACACCATCATGTGGCACTAGTAGAATGATTGGTTATAGAGGTATAAGAATTATTTGTATGTATGTATGTATGTATGTATGTATGTATCATTTGATATGTCTTAGATATAATGATATAATACAGTTATTACTTGAATATGTAAAATAATATAACCTATTTCTTCGGAGAATAAAAAACAAATTCTCATGGTGTCATACTCAAATATATTGAATGTTTCGGGTCTTCTTGGAATATCTTGTATTTCTAACAAAACATTCAAGTAATAAGCCTTACTAACCATCGCAGAGAACCTTGAAATCTCTAAGAGTGTTTATGTGAAGTGTGCGTGACCATCAGCTCAGTGATGTTAGTCAGTTCGTCCGTATGTATAGTAGAACCTCTGTTTGTTTATCTTGGTGATTTTTCATAGGTTTTGCATTCAAGAAATTTGCTGCGTTCTGGGACTGTAGTAGGAACGTTCAAGTTTGACGTGGGAACAGTGTACATGGCACCTGGTAGTGACATGTTTTAGCTTCCTCACCTCACTGACTCTTTTTGCTACAAGTGACCATTTCCTTTTTACTTTTTTCCAACATTTTCTCGTGATCGTTTCTTATTATCTGCGTGTTTCGCAATTTTACAATCGTTCTTGCTGGATGCGTGTTTTGTCTTTTTTTATTTATTTTGCCTTTCCTAAAAGTTTCGTAGTTGCTACATTTAGTAGAAGGTCGTAATATTTAGTTGTTATGATTTATTTCTGTGCTAGGCTGCAGTTACCAAGCAAACCTAATGAGTCAATTCCCAACTTTCTTTATATCACAGCAGTTCAATGTTTTATGTTTTATGCACCAAAGTCGCTGTAATTCTGTGTCACCGGTCATAGTATGCTTGTTGTAGACGTGCACATCCATGTACACAAGATCTGGCATTAGTCTGATGTGTCTTGCCATCACTCGTCTTGGCAGAAACTCACCAAACTTTTATCATTTTGCGCACTGCATCAGATTAATGCGGATCCATGCCTGAACTGGCCTTGGTAAAACCCTGATTTTGTTTCACTGGCTGGATTTTTCGGCCACGTTTTTAACTTCCATGTTATCTTTAATCAGGTTCTTCAGTCGAGAATGTTTATTCGTTCAAACAAGAGTTTGGGCAGCTATAAGTTAGACGTGGGCACTGTTTACTGCCAACAAGGTAATCACTAGCTCCTAGCTACTACCTATGATACAAAATATTAGCACATTCAGAGCTGATTGGTTGTGTTTCTGGCTGTGTATAGTTTCAGCGGGACTCCAAACATCCTCCATTTACATCGGATCATGCACTTCCATGTCAATAATAAAATTCTAGTTCTCGGTTAATTCATGTTAGACAATAAGTAGATTGTATGAGGATTTGCTATCTTACTGGCTATGGGCGGCTATATGGGAGTACGTCATATAGTTTCGGCAGGACACCAAACATCCTTCATTTTAATTAGATCATACACTTCAATGTTGATAATTCAACTCTGGTTCTCTAGTCATGTTAGACTAGATCAAGATTAGACAAGAATTAGTTTCATGTTTCTAGACGTGCTAGTCATCTATCGGACATATATTCATTTATTTGCTGAAAAATAATTGTAAGGCTGATCATATTTGATTTCATTGATAACTAGGTCAGCGTTTGAGGTTAGGCTATGAGTAAGTGTTAATTAGTGACTGTTTCATGAGCATCACTCGTTTATCATCAGGTGAAGAATGCACCGTTCGAGGAATATGATTAATATTCTCTGCCGTGATTAGTTTTTATTGATTTATTATCCAATGATATTATTTCTAGTAATTTATCCCATTCAACAGCTCTATAGCATATTCAGATGAGCCCATTATGGCGGATTGTTTCTCTGTCAGTTATGTGTTTATTTATAGAATACCTTCTACAGCACCCTCTTAATACTCTTCATTTTGTCTTGGCTTTAAGGTTGTTGTGCAATCCGCAGTTTGGACACACTGCGGATAAATTGTGGTTTTGCAAGGAAACTAAACCCAGATCACAGTAACATACATTTCGTTTCTGTTAGCTTGCACACTGATTTAGATCTTCATCTCTCTGAATGTGTGAAAAAAGAATCATGTCCTTCTTGATCAAACCTCTAGATCAAAGCAAATAAAATTTATTTCCAAATTTAACAGACGTGACACAATTCAGACGTAATTGTGTGTAAATTGATGTAAAGCAAACTCATCACCTTGAAAGCAAAGATAAATCAGTCATGTTTTAAATCAGTTTAATTTTAAACAGATTATATCGTTTTTGATCAAATCATGATACAGATCGTGGAATAGAAAGACCTATCAGTTTATTTAGCGCTACATGATTCAGTGCGCTACTTTTTAGTTTGGGGTACATTTATTGTGTTATATCTCAGTCAGCTTTAGACCATCAGTTATTCCGTTATCAACTTATAGTCTAAAATAGATAAGAAAAATATGACACTTACTAGACTGAAAAATCGAAATATGCAATAGCTCATTCATCAGAGTTATAGGGGAAATTGTTCTGAACGTCCCATTTTAGAGTCCTATTTAGAAATTCAACTATTTTAATAACATCTTTTATCCTGTACGTGTCTCTAATGGTTACTGTGATCTGATTTTACTAAAAGAACATCCCGCAAGGAAAATTAAGACACCTAACTGATGAGGCCATAAATATTAATTGGCAACATTAATTGGTGATTGGATGGTACCTACACAAAATCAGACAAATGTTCTGCACATTCGGCGCATCCATATGTATAAATAGTATAATCCATAGTATAAATATTAATAAAGTAACTGGATTAAAGTTTCTTCATTTGTGAAATATGTCATCCATATTGGAATCTTCTGAACGCACGTGCAGTCTCGGCATCCTTCTGGTGATGATAGATGAAGCATTCATTGATATTCTTCGGGAACGTTGTGATACTTTTTATGGCAAAGAAATTTCTTGTTAGATAGTTTACGGGAAGATAAGATTTTGATTGTGATGGCATACGTACTGTTTATTTGTGTACTCATTTAATTTGGTGTATTTACATTTGTACATGAGTGAAGGTTTTTATTTTCATCCTCTTTATTCTCGACTCATTTATTGTTGTTTATCAGATATGATCAGTTGGAAGTGGGCTATCTCTGTGTTTATATATGGCCTGACTGCCGCTCTAATTAAGGTCTTGTTGGCAATCGTTTGTCGCCTTTTTTTCGTGTGTTATTCACTAACACCAGTCATAAACATCGCATTGGTACTGCAGGAAGACGCCAGTACCGATCTGGTGATAGCTGATTGTAAGAGTTGTATATCTTATAAACCGAAGGTGGCCTTATGCGCGCAACCAGAATCGTACTTATTCTGGTGCTATTAATTTATAAATTTGCATCGAGGATTACCGGAGAGGTGTCAGCCAGCGTATAATCTTTATTGAAAGTGTATGATGTTTATGCTACATAAATTAGCATATATGCTAAAGCATCGATCAGTGTTTTCAGTGTACATTTGTCTCCTATCATTACTCCCATTATGCACAATTTCATTGCTCTCATTTCCTTTTCATGTTTTAGACATTACCAATTCACCGGTTTACTGTCTTATACGGGCTTATTTTAGGCCACTCATAATCAGATCGAAGAAATGTTATGTCTTTGTTTAGCTTATGCTCTCTATATGAGAAGCCTTTGCTAGGTTTATGTTTGGCGTTAATTTAGTTAATGTTTACATTTACAAATGTAAATGTAAACACTTTCATTTGTGGCCATCTTAACATAATTTTCTATTGTACTTTGTTAATAAAACTCATTTTTGTAATCAAATAGCCCATAGCAGCTTAATTAAGATAAAGAAAACAATGATAGGTTTAATGTATGAGTAGACTGTTTGAAACTAAAGTAGCTGTATGTAACTGCATGGTGGTGTTTGTGTGGCTTCACATTAATATGTCCTCATTTTCTAATAAATTGCACAGATCATCAGTTCTACCATAAGTGGGCCATGCTAACAGATTCCGAGGACATGAGCAGTGGTCCGAAGGGATTCCTTAAATGTGATATTGCTGTTGTTGGCAAGGGTGACAACATCAAGGCTCCTCCTAAGACGGACAAGGACGAGGATGACATTGAAGGGTTGGTTATTGCACAGAATATCCATAAATTAATTTACCAGTTAAATTTTTAATTCAGAAATATTTCTTCCCTGACAGTCCTACTGGGAATATAAACTACTCCGAGTAGGTATTCCAAGTAGGTAGTCGGAGCACCTACTCATGGTAAAAAGTAATAGGTAAAAAAAGTCGGTAAAAATGGAATTGGAACTGAAAAATTTGGAATTGAATTGGAATTGCTAAATTTGATTTTGAGTTAACCAAATGGAATTGAGTGGAATTGGAATTGACATAATGGAATTGACTCTATGTCTGACAAATAATGGTCTTAAATGTTGGTATTTCATCCTAGAAACTAAATAATATATATGCCAAAACTACTTGTTTCGTGTTTTGTTCTTGGTAAAAAAATCTCACTTTAAATATTCTTCAAGAATTCTTGAACTAGGTTCATGAACACATTATGAATGGTTCATGAACCTTTCCAGATTCATGAAATACGGTTCATGAACCAGATATGTGAACATTTCATTAGTAGTTCATGAATAGTTCATGAACATTCATGAACAGTTCATCAAGTCATGAATTTCATTTCACTGAAGAGCCTCTTCGGTGCGATGCGAAGTAAATCCCGATCAATTTCTTAATATCGTTGCATGATGGAAATCTGGCAGATTTTGTGAAATAATGTGATCTGTTTTTTGGATAGGAATTTGTTGCTGCCAGATGGTGTTCCTGCTGAACGTCAAAAGGCAAAATTTATTGCCAAGATTTACAAGGCTGAAGGACTTCCCAAAATGACAACTGGACTCATGACGAACATTAAAAAAGCCTTCACAGGAGAGGCAAAGGATTTGGTTGATCCTTATGTCATGGTCTCATTTGCTGGACACAGGGTATGTTTTTGCTGGATTAGTGGATATGATTTGTTTGTGTCTCTCTCTCTCTCTCTGTGTTTGTGTGTGTGTGTGCATGTCCATGTGTGTGTGAAAATTTCAATTACCATAATGTGGTAAGAGGTCATTTGGAAATACTGCTGGTTACATACAATTTAAAAAAAGTTCAGTGCTACTTCAATCTTTATAGTTTTTTTGAAATAATTGGATGTAAATAAATATGACACCGATTTACAATCGATCATTTGGGAAGAGAAGCACTTGCTGTTCTGGTGCAACGTAAAAATATTTCATTCTGTATTGATGTGATTTACAGGAGAAGACATCAGTGAAGAAAGGCAGTTATGAGCCCATATGGAATGAACAGATCGTCTTTACCGAGATGTTTCCTCCTTTGTGTCGTCGCATTAAGGTACAGCTGAGAGACAGTGACAGCGTCAACGATGACATCATTGGCACACACTTCATTGATCTGGCAAAGATATCGAATGAAGGAGAAAAAGGTAAACTGTCAGCTTAATGATGGTTTTATCTGAATTTTAAAATTTTGTATGCCAGTTGGCCAGTCGATGGCCAATAATGCTGAGCGTTCATTATTTATTGCCAATTGTATGAAACAACTTTATCGCAAAAAGCACACTAATTTGTTGCCTGCTGTCCCAATATCACCATATAACAGTCTTAATTCAATATTCTAAATAATTTTCAGTGCAGATGGAAATTTTTAAGTCTTAAATATTTGCAAAATCATTTAAATCTTGATCTGTAAAATAAATGATGAGCTGAACTGCTCGGAATACTTTTGTTTACTGGTGGACTTTTTGAACTTTCCTTGATAACTTCTGGGAGTTAAAAGCGGCTTACATTGACTGAAATTTCAGGTTTTCTGCCAACATTTGGACCAAGTTGGCTCAACCTTTATGGATCAACGAGGAATTACTCTATAATGGAGGAACATTCTCACCTGAATGAGGGACTTGGTGAAGGCGTTTCCTACAGGGGACGAATCTTAGCAGCCTTAAAGACAGAGATCTTGTGCAGCGATGATTGTGGCCCATCAATGGTGGAGGTCGAGACCACATTACCTGTCTCTGAGGTCCGTATCGAGATGTCGTAATAACAAAAGCTGTTCTTTATGGTTTCTGTGGCATTATCTAGAAAGCTTTCAAGTCGTGCGCAACAAACAATAAAATCAATTTGTCTTACAGCCATGTTCACTTCTTATGAGGGAGTTGACTGGTGGGTTCCAACACCAGTCTTCTCAAGTTTACCCTATCTTGTGTATTGACCTTATTCAGCCCACACTCTCTCATATCATTTTCTACCACCCAATTCAATGTCATCTGCAGTCTTCCTCTACCTCTCACATGAACTCACCTCATACAGCATGCTTCTCTTCACTCAGTCACCATCACCTTTCCATAACACTTCTCCCAGCCACCTCAACCAATTCTTCTTAACAACTTCAGTCACCAGTTCGATCCCCATTCTCTCCCTCAGCTATGCACTTGGTACCACATCCCTCATAGAGACACCATACATCCATCTAGGCATTCTCATCTCAGTCCACTCAAATCATCCTATCTCCTGTGCATTGATAGCCCAAGACTCACTTCCATACACCATTACACTCCCCGTGTGTGTCACATTCAGTTTTTAAATTTGCAAATTGTGCCATAAAGTAAAAATGTCATTCTCCCAAGAGAAGTGACTGGAGGACTTCAAAATATAGAATAACTTTAGGCACAAGCAGAATATATCGTTTTAAAGTAGTTGTGTAAGATTTTGCATACCATCTATGTACAAAATAAGACACACTAACTAACAGCAAGGAAAATCACCAATTTAAGCATTTAAAACCAGTTAAAAGATTACAATTATAATTTGGTTTCAGGGTACATAAAATTGAATTATCCTACTTTGATTCAGGAGCATACAAAAATACAGTGTATTACCTAATATTGATGTTAAAACTGCTGTAAAACAGGTGATTCTTTTAAGACATTTGTCCTGTCTAAATAAAGTTTATTACAAAAATAAACAGCAGTTGAGTTTCAGCTAATTATTTTTAGTACCGTGATCTGTTCCTGTTTGTGAACAGTCCTGAACCATCCACCAACTGTTAATGAAATTTGCGTCAGGTTGTGTCCCTTTAAGACACGCGCACTCACACCAACACACACACACTCAGACAGACACATGCATGCACACACAGACACTCGTTATTATTTTATAACCAAATTAACAGTCCTTGGGTTTTGTACAGGGCTCTGTGGGACTAATGACCATACATTTTACGAAGGATGTAATATTTATATAACTCACTCTCTTATTTAGCTGAGGACACTCTCAGTTTGAGTCCTCCAATTTTTTAACTCCCCACTGATACAAGTGTTGTCCTATTTCCAGTATCCAATAACCTTAACATGGATTGAATCTTATGATAAATTGTAGAGAAAGTGTAAATTCAGGATCAGGGTGATGACTAGTGGCCATTTTGCAAAATTATGTTATTCTATGTATGTGAACATTTCCTGTAATCACAAATAATTACTTTCTACCCGTTAAAAAATTCATATATGTAGACCTGGGTATCTGTAGTTTTTAACATGAATGTTATCTATTGGATAACACCAATGAATTCTGCATTTAACTGAGCCATACATAATATGATGCTGCTGATGATGTTGATGATGATGCTGATGATGATGATGATGATGATGGTTCACATATTGTTTTAGATTTGCTTTAGTTGTTTGTTCTTAATAACAATAGTTCAACGATGTGTTATTTTATTACAGACAGCTGCCGGCAGGCCCGACCATTTCTTCGTGTTTGGTTCCATACTGGAAGCGAATATGATTGACAGAAAGCTATCAGACAAGCCAATTAAATTTGAACTTAGCATTGGTCAGTATCTAGCAGTAATAATTTTGTTCCATTCATTAATGTTTGAAGGTTAATCAATACTTTTTATTATGAGGAAATTGCATTGGGCGTTCAGTAAATTCAGAGTTATCCATGACGTCGTTGTTCCCATTGATTTTGCCACCACCAGGCAACTACGGTAACACAATGGACGGAAGAAACGAATCTGCACGCAAACAAGATGACAGCGAAGACGACGAAGATGATCAGACGGGAGATGACGATAACAGCAGTAGAGCTGAATCCAGTGAGCCAGAATGGCACAGTACAACGGATGCCATGAAACCACAGACAACAGACAGGTTGGTAATGGTTTTGATTGTGTAGACCCATAGATAACACATCTCTCTGGGCTGCGGCCGACTAGGGATGGGCTTGACATCGACATCAACGACACACAATCGGTCACTGAACTCATAACACGGGGGCCTCTAACATTGTCTAAGAAAGCAAATTCACAAGCCATACTTCATCATAAATGGATGTTATACGTATGTAATTTCATATCAACACAAATTGTATAACTATTACTGTTATTTATGTACATGTACATAACTTGTACTTAAAAGATGTAAACGTAAAAAGGATGAAAAACGATCAGAAATGTAGATATTGTTGTGTTCATAAAATGTCTTCAAAGCCAGTGAAATCCTTAACATGCAGATAAGTCGATTAGATTATATAATTCAGTATTGTTTAAACTGCTGAGGTTAAGTTTGTTGGTTGGCTTAAGACAATCAAATGCTTATTTAATAATCCAGAACCTTGTAATGGATGCATTTTTAAGATATGAAGGATATTCAATGTTTAGCTGTTATGTCTAACATAGTCGAGCAAAATTATTACTTTAGCTGTAATCTAATGAATATTAGTGTTAAATTTGACCTTTGTTTCTTTAAATTTACGTAATCAGTTGCCAAAGCCTTGGATATGTACATGTTTGGGGGGGGTGCTGGGTGATACATTTTGTAATTGGGACATAACCACCTTTGAGTTATCATACCGGATGTAAGTTTTATTGATTATCAGGACTAAAATGTACGACATCATTCTTAACACTCGACTACAGGACTGCGGACTAACAGTAATAATATAATTGCATTAATCACTTCTTTTTAGGTTTTACTATTTTTTGCCATATTATGAAGAGAAGCCGTGTGTGTGGGTGAAGGGTGTCTTTGAAGATCATCGCAAACGCATGTACAATGCAAACATCATTGAAAAAATTGCTGAAAAATTGGTGAGTAAAGTAATATTAAGTAGGAAATGGCTTTATGATCCGTGATTGTCGAGCCGCGATAGCGCAGTTAGAGTCGAAGCCGAACAGTCGCAGGTTCGAGGCTCCGTGAGCTGCAATGCTGTCATGCGGCGACTGGTTCACTCATCCATAAAAAATTAGTACCTGACAGGATGCGATGCCTATGTGTTTGTGTAACGCTTTGTGCCTATAATAGCAGCATGCGTTGTATACTCCCTTGGGAGTTGAGATGTGTGATGGGTGGAAACAGGTCTAAGTCAGGGATAATAATATTGTAAATAATATTGTAAAGCACCTTAGAGCAGCTTCTAGTTGAATAGGGCACTATATAAATATCACATATTATATTATATATTATTATTAATACGTACTCTTGTTTAAGTAAATATAAAAATTTACTTTCATCTCTTTTATTGTGATCAGTTAACAAATCTTACGTCTTTGAAATTATATGTTCCTGTTTAGTCAAATGTATGAAGCAGCTGACATTCATAATGTTGATCATTTGTTTCAAAGCCTACTTTATTTATTGACATGTTCCAACAGGAGGATGGTTTGGCAGATGTGCACGAGATGCTTCGGCAGGAAAAACCATATCCCGAGCGTCGACTTCGTGGTGTGTTAGAGGAGCTAGCTACGGGTTGTAGTCGCTATGTGACTCTAGCACAAGGGAAGGGAGGAGGTCCTAGTGCTGGCAGAAATAAGCTCGACAAGGAAAGGTTACGTCTTTGTCAGAGAGAAATAGTAAGTTTGTTTAATAGACTGTATGAATCATATTTTTAATAATTTATTGGAGTTTGTGTGTGTGTGAGTCTCTGAGTTTGTGTGTGTGTGTGGGGGGGTGATTAAGAAACAGTGAGTGAGTTCAGTTCAATTAAGTATATGTTATTCAACATCACCACATCATACAATTACAAAAGACATTCCCCTGTGAATTTAAAAAGATTAATTTGTGTAGTTTACAAACTATAATACTGAAATACATGCATATAAGCACATTCCTATTGCTAATTATGAAATTTGTAATACACCCATGAGAATCATTAATTATAACAATTAAAATACATTTTCTTAATAACTTTTTTAATTTCTGCAAAGATTTAATATTGTGATACTCAATCTTTAAATCATTCCATAATTTCACACCTTTGACACTTATTGCCATAGATCTTGCTTTAGTTCTACAAAATTTGACTTCAAAATTACCTTTAGTACAGAATCTAGGATTAGAAATATGAACATACATAGATTTTTTAAAAACATTTTCTGTAAATTCACATGCAATATGTTATATTCTGCTAGAAATGTAATAATTAATGTTTTCAAATTAACGATATCACACAATTTTAGGCACTTATGTTTGGCAAACAATGGCTCTGAATGTTCTCTATAATTTGCTTCGTCAACCAACATAATGGTTCTCTTTTTGTAAAACAACCAGGTTTTTTAATCTCGTCTCAAAGGTATTAGAGTGAGAGGGAACTGTATAATTTTTTCCCACAGGATCAGATAGGCACGATGGCTCGCACACTAAAAGCAACGGTCAGCAAGAATAAGCTGAAGGACAAGATCAAGGCGACGTCCAATCTCCAGAATAAACTTCGTAACCTGGCACATGAACCACAACACGCCTTACCCGACGTCTTTATTTGGCTCATTAGCAACCACAAACGCATAGCATACCATCGTATACCAGCCAAAGATATCGTCTTCTCGATCGTCGACGAAGAAAGGGGAAAGGAATGTGGCAGAGTTCAGACTTTGTTTCTGAAAGTAAGTGAAGTACGCTTTACTGATTTGCGGATTGAATTTGGCAGCATTCTCGTTTAATGTCTGGATTCATGAATTTTATGTTTAATAAATGAAAATTTGATGAGTAAAATTCGTATTTTTAATCAGAATCACTTTCTCTCTAAAACAAAACAAAAAAGGACACAACATTCTCATCGGTCTGTCAGCTCTCCGAAAGAGCACTAACATCGACACTGATGCTGATGTTCGGAAAAATAAATGTTATCATCACTGGGGAAGACTCATAGTTGTGTGGATGTCTGATGCCAACTTTTTCTTATCATGCAGCTACCAGGTAAGAAGGGTACTGGTCCAACAGGTTGGGCAGTTCAGGCAAAATTACAGATGTATTTGTGGCTAGGCTTGTCCAAACACAAGAAGGAATTATTAAAGGGATTACCAGCTGGCTATGAAGACACCCCACAAATAAGGCGAGCTTGTCGGATTGTGGGAAGTCCTCCTCCTAGTATTAAATACACTGGTGAGTATTATTAATTTGAATCGGTGGAAACGTCAATGTCGTAGCTACATAACTGACATATTTGAAATACGTAGGTTCTTAATTGCTTCACCTACATTTTTTGTTGAGTGCTAAAGGATATGCGGATAGCTGTGACTGAACCATTCAAATACACTCGTGTGTGTGTGTGTGTGTGTGTGTGTGTGTGTGTGTGTGTGTAGATATATAGCTAGCTAAATAGATAGGGAAAGAAAGACAGAGTAATCGGATTGCTTTTTCTCCTATTAATTGCCATTTAGAGAAGCAGACCTTCCAGCTGAGAGCTCACATGTATCAGGCACGCAGCCTTATAGGATCTGATGCCTCTGGATTGTCTGATCCATTTGCTAGAGTGGTGTTTGGGGACCAGTCACAGTGTACGCAGGTGATTGATGAGACGCTGAGTCCGACCTGGGATGAAATGCTCATATTCAACGAAGTCACGATTTATGGGACGATCGAAGAAATCAAGGACTACCCCCCAACTATTGTCGTGGAGATATTCGACCAGGACAGAGTGGTGAGTGATGATCCCTTTGATCTGGAATTCCTATCGGTAGAAGCCGTCATGATCCAGACATCCAATGTCTGTTTCATCTAATTTTTTTATCGGTTCAAGAAGCCACACATTTAAGTAAACTATAGGAGGTTGCCTATTTTTTAGATCACTACAGAATTGCTCTTCTGTTCTTCACTTGTGCATGCATGCACAAAGACATGCATGTGCATGCTGAAAAAACCTATGCACAGACACGCACAAACACAGCACGATGATCTGGCTGATATTTTATAAGTATACAGTAGACGTTTTTCTCCCAATACGCTTGATCTTTTTCTAATGTTTGATGCAGAACAAAAAATCCCAACCAGATAATAGCAAAACTCATGGCGACTTACATCGTGTATGAAATGTAATTGAATTGTTTGTGTTGAAAAGTGAGACGTAATCAGTTATTACAATCTCAGGTTGTCATAACGATAATGAAAAACACATTTCCAAATGCAGTGTGATAATATTATTAGCCCATTACATTGTTATTAGTGATTGTGTGTGTGTGCATGTGTGTGTGTGTGTGTGTGTGCGTGTGCATGTGTGTGGGTGATAATCTGTTTTTGATTATGCCCCCTAAGTTCAGACATTATCTATAATCAGAATCATAGCCTTTCCAGATAATCAATCACCTGTTAATTGTAATTGATCACTTATATGCTACTATGTTCATCAATATTGAGTATTTTATTGTTCCTTTACTGGTTATGTTTTGTGTGTGCTTTGTCCGATTGACAACATTTCCTTCGCTGTTTTCTCTATCATTATTAGGTACATTAATTGTCTTGTAATGTTTGCTATAAATCATTTACGTCTGTTTCGGTCTTTCCACTAGGTAAGATTTGCCACGTTTGATAAGGTACATTACACGCTATCTGCATCACCGTTTAGCAGCATTAGGCCAAACCTTAACGTAGTGAAAGCCGGTTAATTACTAACAATCTCATCGTATATAACATAGATAGATTTCTTTTCCTATAGATTTACGAGACTGGTTTAACTCCCAGTCAGTAACGTGTATAGGTGTGCCTCGGGATTATTTATTTTCAGTTAGGGTTCTGTTCGTTTGGGATGATGAACGCTTGATGACACCCAAGATCTACCAGCAGCATCATCAGATATTATTGACGATGCAATAGGAAGCTGGGTCTAAATCTTTTTGCTCGTGACTCGCTAACTGATTCTGTAATGAGAAACAAATGATTTAGTCCTTTTTCTGCTGCTCTCATCATGCAGATGAATAATTCTGAATAACTTATGTTAATTGGCAAAGATATTTCTGAAAATGGTGTATTATCATTTTGTTGATTATCGGTGCCAACTATGATGATGCACGTGTTGCTATATGTAAAGAAAGTTACCCTTTTCATTTTCATATATTTAAAATCCACGGTGTAATTCTTCAAAGATATATTGTTTTATTGTTACTGATAATTGGTAACTGATAATTTGTTTCTTACCTGTGTAGAATCAGCCCGTTTAGAGATCATTTCTAGCGTGTAATTGCATAATAAATATTACTATTGTGCATTATATAGCTTTACCCGGTTGAGAATCAGTTTTAAACACTGATCAGGAACTATTTAGTTTTTATGGGTCTTTCAATAAACTTAAATTTGCCAATATAATGTATAGAAGCTAAAGGTTAAAATGACCAAAGAGTATAACTGAGTCTGATAAAATCAAACAGCTTCTTTCCTTCAAGCTATTAGTAATATGTATTCGTTACAAAACTGGTGTTAATTGGTGAACTATTAAGTATTGGTGTTTTAATTTGTTAATTAGTCTAACAGTTATCATTCATTTAATAATTGTCGTCATCTGTCTGTCATAAATACAAGTAGAAATAATGAGACGTGTATTTCTTTAAAGTTTTGACAAAATGGAGTTATTTTTCGTTTGAAACAATATCATTAATATTTAGTTTTGGTTTGGATAGGTTCTTATATTTGTTCCTCAATATGATTTTTCATAATTTTGAACTCCATATCAGTATAACCATCACCACTGAAGCATGTTTATCTCAATAACGAAATAGCTTTTATTATATTAAGGTGTTTTAAGGTTCTGATTATTCATACATACATTTTTTGACAGATTTTATTGAATCAATAACAACATACTCGAATTCTGAATTATGGTGAATAAAGATAGGTGAAGAGACGAGTAAATTGACAGATAGGATTTAGCACACACACACACACACACACACATATATATATATATATATATTTAAATATAGAGACAGCACAGAAATGATAAATCCAGATTTGTTTGATATATTTGGTGGTGTTTTATGTTTTGACGTTCTGGCGAACAGATTGGAATACTTTCAGCTCGTTTATTTATTTTGCCTATAATATTTCATCACATACATCATCCATTCACCTCTTCCACTGGTGACAATTTACTGTGTCCGATGCGTAAACAATATTGAATACTCGCGGAGCATAAGGCAACTCACAGTGTGGTAAATTTCTGCTCCGTTCTTTTTTAAGGGTAAAGCCGAGTTTATTGGACGAGCACTTGCCAAGCCGACGGTGAAGAAAAGTGACGAGAAATACGAGCGGCCGAACTTCCCACCACAGCTTGAATGGTCTGATATTTGTCGTGGACCAGACAGGGCCGGAGAACTTCTCGCCGCATTCGAGCTGTTACAGGTAACCCTACACACCAGACATCATAATCTGTGATGTTTTAGTGTTGTAAATTGTTGTTTTGTAAACACAACATTTAGAATAACTGGAGCTAATAAAATGCCTCTTAAATCAATACCATTTTGGGAACCAGAACTGATAAATAAAACAGTAATTCTTGTAATTTAAGACATTAATTTAATGGAAATTGGCTTTTCATTTGGAAGAATTATTTTAGATAACACATTTAAAAAATTATATTAGCTATACATATATACATATATATATATATGTGTGTGTGTGTGTGTGTGTGTGTGTGTGTGTGTGTGTGTGTGTGAAATACAATTTTCAATATTTTTAGTTTATTACAAGTAGTAAATTTTATATGAATGATTTTGGATCTGCTTTAATGTATAATTAAATGATGGTGAATAAAGTAGGCATTAACAAAATAGAGAATATTGGACCTCCTGATATTTGAAATGGATATCAGTTTATTGTAAATTAACTATAGAAGTTTGCTAATTGTTTGGCATGCGTTCATCCAGGTGTTGTATCAATGCAAATTTATCATCTTCTCTCATCCATTTATATCTTTGCATTGAGCTAATCATGGCTCAATTTAGAGTTTTCATTTTGTTAAGGGGTCAGTTGTAGAATAACTAAGTACCGATGTCACCGCTCTCTCTGTGGACTTCTTTAATCCCCCCCCCCCCATGTTGTATCCGACACTGTATACAAGACGATATAACCTGGCATGTTTATTGTTGTTTGTTTGCTGCCTGGTGATGTAGTACCCGTTCGATGAGAACGAACTCAAGAGAGCATTAGTGACCCCTCCCCAAGCCAGAAAACGTTTGCGACTCAGAGATTTGGTAGACGAACATTGATTCTTTAACACGTTCTTCCGTTCTGGATTGATTGGCCACATCTCTGTCAGCCTCTGCTCTCCCACCTCTTTTTCCTTTGGTCATTTCTTGTTGCTTCTTTTACTTGGTGTAAATTTGTTCCTCCTCCAATATATATTGACTGCGTACATGCAGGCACTTACACACGTGTACACACACGCACACTTGCCAACACACATCCAAATACACGCTCATTTGGATACAACGCAAACACGCATACATA
Source organism: Paralvinella palmiformis (assembly GCA_025642065.1). Lineage (NCBI taxonomy): Eukaryota > Metazoa > Annelida > Polychaeta > Terebellida > Alvinellidae > Paralvinella > Paralvinella palmiformis. The sequence goes on from JAODUP010000251.1 coordinate 298,842, forward strand.
CACACACACATATATGCCCAATGCAAAAACACACACACATATATTGGAATTGGCATATCTTTATGTGGAGTGGCAAATATTTTTAAAAGCTAGTATTTTATGAAAACGTTGGTTACGAAGCTGCGATAAATTTTACTGATCACTATATTGCTTAAGCTATCAACCAAACTGAGAAATTTAAATGTGTTAAATGTAATTTTTCCATTCACATTGGGCTCTGAAAATTTTGAACCAGAAAATACACACATCACCCGATGGTATTTTAATGCTTGATCTATTTAACTATGTGGCTTTTAACCAGATTTGCAGCTTTTTTGCATACCATTCCTGTCTTCTAATATTTTATTCTATTATTACCTTGCGTATTTATCCACTTAGACACAATGGATGAGAATGATCTGTCTTATTTTCTGTGCATGTAGCATTATATTAGCATCACATCAACTTTCTTGTCTCAAATTGTCTGATGCGTTTACACTGTTAATTATTTTAACACTATATGATGACAGATTCAGGTAACTATGTATCTTCACTGGTGCACATTCATAGTCATTTATTTACAGTGTTAGGTTTCTTCTCTTTTTGGGTGTGTTTCGTATTCAGGAAAATCTTCCGAAATTATGACATTGAAAAACTGCGAAGAATAAAGTATTACTTAAATGAGTGCTAAACCTTCAGAATATGTTTAATTTATGTATTTTTAAAAATAATTTTACACAATGAAGCACTATTTATTGTAAACTCTGTAAATATTAAACAATTTTATTTCAGTGAACTGTAAAAATCTTCTATATAATTATAAATAATTTATATCAGTTAATTGAATTTTGTAAATTTTTTACTCTGCATTTCCTGTATCTAATTATAATTTAAAAAAATTGTAATTCTTAAATAGATATTTAAGTATTTGCTACATAGTCATGTTCAGTCTGCATGGTAGCTGGTAGCAGTACATGATGTTAAGTGTTAAAATGATATTCAAATTTACACATTTGATCAACTCAATTCTGCTAGCATTAGAATAGTAGTTTTTGTTCTATGTTTAACGTAATTTAGCTGTATATGCTTGTTAACACTCGTATTTTATTAGTCAATAATATAATATATGATAGTTGGTTGTACTGATGAATAGCGAAAACAGAGGTTAAATTGTAAACAGTGCTTCTCATCAGGCAAACTTGTGAACACTTTTTCTTTGTTTTTCTGTTAAATTAATATATATTTTGTGTGTTTCCAGCTATCTAAGCCAGGAGATCCTGTAGGCCAGGACCTGCCACCACTTGAATTACCGGAAGCTCATGATCCAGATCGTGGGCCCATCATGCCTGTTCCAAAGGGAATAAGGCCAACACTAAGCAAACATAGAGTAGAGGTAGGTAATCAGTGTCTGTGTGTCTGTGTGTGTATGTGGACACACACACACACACATATCTCATTAATCAGAATAGACTTGATTCCATCATGAATGTACTGAGTAGGAAACCAACATGTCCATTGATTAACACGAACAGTTACAATTATTGTATTTTCTTATGTCATAACAGATTATTCTGTTTATATTCACAGTTGATTCTGGTTAGTCTTTATGTATTACATTTGATGTTATTACATGTTTCTAAAAATAATGGCTGATTTAATTGCTGTTTATTCGTGATCATTTTGTCAGCATCCATATAAACAGTAAACAGAAGATTAGATACTGTACAATTAAGCAGTGTTATTAATTTTAATATGGCATTTCAATTTACAGGTATTATTCTGGGGAATGCGAGAGTTGAAAAAGATCCATTTCACATCAGTGGATAAACCGCGCATCGATGTGGAATGTGCAGGACATGTCTTGTCTTCGTCGGTGATAGTAAACTCAAAGAAAAACCCGAACTTTACCATTCCAGTGAAGTTTTTTGATGTGGTGAGTGATCAGAACAGTAAATTTACATCAGATGTATCATGCGATTTATTGGTTTAGCATTAATTAAGCCTGCTTCATCATCATCATCATTATCATCATCATTATTGCCATGAATATCATCATTTTTCTAATCAATACATTTAGTATTGTAATATTGTTGCTACGGTGACTTACTTAATGATGGCAGTTACGTTGTGATCATCTTTTGCTTTGAATTTTTTGCGAAAATTTACCAGAGACAAATCATCTTTTACAGGAGTTACCGGATAATGAACTATACTGTCCCCCGATCACTATCCGTTGTGTTGATTGTCGGAACTTTGGCCGATTTGTCTTGGTTGGTACCCACGTGATCAATAACATACACAAGTTCATGTACGTACCAACTACAAAGACGGCAAAGGAAGCCTGGAAAAAGTTCCTCGGTGGTGGTGGTGGTGGTGGTGGTGCCGGTGGTGGTGGTGCGTAATGACAGACACCGACTCAGAAACTGTATTCTCGTTCTCATCGCCATAGAGTGACTTATGCTAGTTATTGAGTTATCTTGCATTCGATTACAAAAAGACCATTTATAATAACCATGCCATGTATAACATATTATAAATTAATAATATTAAACGACAGTATGACCTATGACTAGCACAGTCTCATATAACATCACTTTTATATTTTAACCTATATTAATTGGGATACAGAGGCTCTTAATGTTCTGGCGTTTATATTTCCTAATATTTGTCATATTCTGATAGATAAGAGAAAAGAGCAGACTTCGAGCAATCAGTTGTTGTTACCAGGACAAGGTACTACACCACGACCTTCACCTCAGTTGTCCAGACGAGCAGATGATATTGCTATCAACATCGATGGGGAAAAACAACCGCTGATATCTAGGTCATCAGAACAGCTAATAACAATTGACACTGTGAGTATATTGCCGATAAATGGGCACTGAAAATGCAGTGGTTTTTTTCTAAAATACAGTGGGTTTTTTTTTCTAAATTATTTGGTCTTCTGCTATTTCCATTCAGAATCAAAATAAGATGTCCACATTTGATAGGTTTTGTACTTGCATTGATTCAATTAAAAGTGTTTGATATATTTAGGAAAAATGCAGTTCGATGGTCTATAAACATAGGGAAAATTCAACACTTACTGCTTCATAGTTTTCAAAACGGAAACTTCTATCTGATAACATAAGATTTGGTTTGTTTAAGTTCCTGAATCATTCATTCACAAGTTTCACTGATTATCATTTTTAGGCATATCTCAGGTAAACAAAAGCATACATTTAAGTAGACTCGATCAAACAATTGCACATTTTTTATTTATCTGTCATGCAGTAGAGGAATATAATACATCTAGTGGTGGAATTTTCATTCAAGAAGTCTTCCAGAATAATTGCATTTGTATATTGAAGGCAGTACTTGATCTAAATCTCAAAACATGTTTTTTGTTATGTCAGTGTGTGTGTGTGTGTGTGTGTGTGTGTGTGTGTGTGAAGGTAATCACTTTGTAAATTACATAGTTTGTTAACAGACATGAACTATGTTAAACCTACCTGTTGTGAAGTAACACAGTTTAAATTGAACAGTAAATATATTGACAACTAAAGATTCACATAAACCTAAGTTTTGTTTCTTGATTAGAAAATAAAAAAATTTGAGGTTTATGACTAAAAGGTAAAAAAGTATATTATGGTGTGGCCAGCTTTCTGAACCAAAATCTATTAAAAATGTGGTGCCCAGCCATTCAATTCAACCAACATTTGGTTCTCCAATAGTAAATTTTCTTTTTCTTAAATTGATGCCAATATTAAAGTAAATTGTTCAATTTTGGATGGAGATAGCTTCCTCCTTCTGATCTGTACAGTTATGGTTTGATGAACACAAATCGTGGCCTACGTACATAGCTGCCACCAGATTTCTGAATATTGTCTATTGTAATCCTTAAAACTATGTACACACACACACACACACACACACACATATATATATATATATATATATATAATAGTGACTATTTTGGTAATTTCTCAAATTATGATCTGTTTCCTTTTTTGAGATTTAAATTGCAGAAAATGACTGACTTTGTTTCCTAGATGTTGTAATTTGGGATTCGTCTTAACTGCCGGCTTGCTTCTTATTTTTGCCACTGAACTGCTATCTTCTAGGGCACAGAGAAGGACAAAGAACAGAATAAGGTTGATGTAAAAAAGAAGCGTAAAAAGGATGCACTCGATGCAGATGACCTTGGTGCCGATGATATGGATCTGGACTGTCTTGATTGGTGGAGCAAATATCATGCTTCGATGGAAACAATGATAAAGGTATGTGCTGATAATTAGTGTTCCTCTTCCGCATCCAAAAATCATTTAGTACACATCCATGGTTAATGTTGTGAGGACATATGTTGCCATTGTGGATCTTCAAAAGGGATTAGCATAATTTCATATATTTCATCTGCAAATCTAATTTTAAATCATATTTATAGTAGCAATAATAAAATAATTATATATATATATATATATATATATATATAGTATTTTATAAGACCACTTCTAATATAAATCAGTATAAACTTTAGTTTGTGATGACTTTATTTTTCTTCAAAATTATGGGATGTTTGTTTTTATCCTGTTAGTAACTATAGTTATTATGCTGTTCTTGTGTTTTTTTGTGCTATGTCTGTCACAACATTGCTTAGCTTTCTCTGCTAGAAGTAATGCATCCTTTTAACGCGTGATGAAAATGAGCCAGAATCCTTATCAAACGTATTCACATGTATGACTGCGATGTTAATATTTCTCCGATGTACGGCATCGCTTCTCTTACTGACCACCTGGTCATAAAGACCTTACCAGCGACTAAGTTCAGTATGTCCCGTTGTTATTTTAGGCAGGTGTGGATCGCAATCAAGAGGTAATTTATGCTGAAACGAAAATTTGGTCTCTATCTCTACCTGTGTCTTCTGCACATCATGGCCACGTTTTTCTTCAGGTGCTCCAAACATTCATTCACTTAAAACTGCCGGGCAGCTTTGATCTTTTTAAGAACATGTTCTGTGACTTTCAGACTCGATGTTTACTCCATTAACACTAAGCTGACTGAGAGGGTATTAACCGAAACATGTATTTTTTCCTTGTTAAATTAATATCTTCATTGTTTTATTGGTATGTACTGTTATCTGTCGTGGTATTACTTTGGCAACTTCAGCAAGCTAAGCAACTATAATTGTCGACTTTTAATGTTTATTATTAAACCTTTTTTCAGACTTCATTCTGTTGTGCTCTTTTCTAAAACCAGTATATCCACTGGTTTGATAACTGTCTTTCCTACATTGAGTCTCCAATGTACAATCTCTGGATGATTTTTCTACAGAATAATTTGTCCAGTTATGGTGTTGAATTGTATACGTTCTGATTTCAATATGGTCGACACTTCCATTCGCAAACCAATCTATTCATCACGATTAAGGTGTTTATTATTTTGTCATCTTCTAATTTTATCTTGTTTATTATTTAACAGTGGAGTGTACTTTAAGTGACTTTAGTTCTTGTTGCTGTCATGGCTTTGGTGCTAGCAGCCAGACACTCTGATTGGTTGCTCCTAATGTTTCGTATATTTGTAGCATATTAGTAATGGCTAGATGCTGAAAAAATCAACTTAAAATGGGAACATCATTTAGGCATAAATACATACCATTAAAAGTGTCATACTCATACCATCATACATGTGTTGATGATGTTATATTCATACGTGTACATCTCTCAGGCTTACATTGTAGGACAGTTATTGCGATTTAATGTACTTTTTCTTACTGAGGCTAAGATTCATGAAACACTTAATAGTTTTCTGTATGATCTATTTCAATATTGCAATGAAACTATTAAGTATTTAATATTTATTGTATGCTAATAATATATTTTTGTTTTAATTGCGTTGACATCTACCAGTAGACATAATCTCCATAACTCTTTGGCTCTGTGCCAGTAGATTTTGTGCGAGTTCAAAATTGGGGGAAATTAGTATGATTTAATATAATTAGTTGTTTTTCATAATATGTTCTTACATTTTATCTCGCATGTCAACCGTTGAATGTCTTCTCTAAACTTTATCTGATGGAAGTAATTTATTCAAACTTCAAACATGCTCATTTAGGCATCGAATATATCATCTCGTAATATCCACTTCCTAAAAGGCTTTCAGACAGTACGTACTTGATTCCAAACTGAGAGGAAGATCTTTGTAAAAGTAGTAAACACCGAGTAGGTATAATTAAGGTACATATTGTGACTGGGCTCACAATTATGCGTCTTTGTTTAATATGGGATGTGACAGATTTACATTTAGAACACAGGATTGTGAGGTTCCTATTATTTGTTTCGGTTTGTTGTTCATAGTTTGAATCTGGCGACTCAGTAACTCGGAGAGCTTAATTTTGTTCATATGGATGTTCGCTATTAAGCTTTCCTGTGTTGTCCTGTTCATTTTTAATCTGAACTTTATCATTATCTCAGAGTGAGGGTTCCATGGTTTGCAGTCAACGAAAATTTAAATTACAGACACGTTATTGATTCCTGGTATATGGCTTTTAAAATCTTTTTACATAAAGCATATTATTTCATATTAAATGAAACATGTAGAAAACGTTTGTTGGTAACATTTATTACAGTCAGTTACCTGCTGCTTCAATACACTTAGTACACAATGGAGATTTTTGAACTAAACCACTTAGTGGTACTGTGCTGCCTTTAGATCAGTGATACCCAGTTATCTATCTATCTCCACAATTGAGATATTTGAACTAAACCACTTAGTGGCACTGTGTTGCCTTTAGATCAGCGATACCCAGTTATCTATCTATCTCCACAATGGAGATTTTTGAACTAAACCACTTAGTGGCACTGTGCTGCCTTTAGATCAGTGATACCCAGTTATCTATCTATCTCCACAATGGAGATTTTTGAACTAAACCACTTAGTGGCACTGTGCTGCCTTTAGATAAGTGATACCCAGTTATCTATCTATCTTCACAATTGAGATATTTGAACTAAACCACTTAGTGGCACTGTGTTGCCTTTAGATCAGCGATACCCAGTTATCTATCTATCTCCACAATGGAGATTTTTGAACTAAACCACTTAGTGGCACTGTGTTGCCTTTAGATAAGTGATACCCAGTTATCTATCTATCTCCACAATGGAGATTTTTGAACTAAACCACTTAGTGGCACTGTGTTGCCTTTAGATCAGCGATACCCAGTTATCTATCTATCTCCACAATGGAGATTTTTGAACTAAACCACTTAGTGGCACTGTGCTGTCTTTAGATCAGTGATACCCAGTTATCTATCTATCTCCACAATTGAGATATTTGAACTAAACCACTTAGTGGCACTGTGCTGTCTTTAGATAAGCAATACCCAGTTATCTCAGTTATCTATCTATCTCCACAATGGAGATTTTTTAACTAAACCACTTGGTGGCACTGTGCTGCCTTTAGATCAGCGATACCCAGTTATCTATCTATCTCCACAATGGAGATTTTTTAACTAAACCACTTAGTGGCACTGTGCTGTCTTTAGATCAGTGATACCCAGTTATCTATCTACTGATATTGACATCTGAATACATAACAGTTTCATAATCTCTCCCAAAACGTGATTTCTACACAGAAAAATTGAAATAAAAAGACATAATCAACAAGCAATTGCTAGATTAGCTTAAGGCTTCATTGCTTAGGTATAAGGCTAGAAGACAAAACATTTGATATAAATTTGCTGACTTTCACGAGATCTTAAAGACCTAAATTTATTAATCGCGAAGTTTTACATTTTGTCGTGAGATTCCTTTACCCATAAACACTAATTAAAGGTCTCAATGTTAATAAATTCAAAACCATATATTTGGCATTTTCAAATATATAGTTGTTTTCAAAATATGGCACATATTTTCCAGTGGAGCTGGAAAGGATAACCTGGATTTGAATCTTTTTTATGATATATGTATCAGTGTGAAAAAGCTATTTGAAGGTGTTTAGATTTTTTATGAGAGTGTTTATCTTTTCCAAAATTCTAATCTATTTGTAAGTGTAGGATTCATATCATTGAAATTATAAGTAGTTATACCAAAGGTGCTCCCAGAAATAAGAAATATGTGTAACACTATACCACACCATGTTTGAGGCCCAACAAATGCTGATCACGATGTCACCAAAATGCAGTGTCGTCATATCAAGTCATATACTCCATTTTGACTACCGGTATATATATGTTCCGATGACACCGTGGTTAGAGAACTACAATATAAGCCTCCATGGTCAAGAGTTTGTGCCCGTGTTTTAAAATATGGGAAAAACATTAGTCCAGATTATTATCAGACCAAAAGGTGAAAAATATCATGCTTTCAGTTCCAATGAAGACACTCCTGGTCTGAGACAACGATAACACCACAAATGATAGCCCTGACAACATAAAGCTAGATTACCCAAGTACCATTTGGGAGGAGAATCAGAATAATATCATAATCTCTTCTATTGGAAAGATGATATAATTATGAATCGCTGCTTTGGTAGCTAGATTTCAGGTTAGAAACAAAAACCCAGAGAATCTACGAGAGTCAGACTCTAATAAAAACTACCGGTAAGCTGGATGCACACTAGCTTATTAGTTTTTGGAGTAGATTCACTGTAGAATCATTTACAAACTTCACAAGTTATTTACCCATTACTCGGAGGGGGAGAAGATGGATCCTAAACATTCCTGAGTGCGATGATTATCTTTTTCTAAGCTACTGTATATCTCGTGGGAAGCTGTCTTTGCGCAGCCAGAATTACGCTCGGCCTTCAGGGGGGTAGTGAGTACGCATATCACCATCGTGTCTTATTTTATGTTCTATAAAATGTATATATTATTATGTGGCTAATTACGGGTCGGTGACATTTACAGGACGGAAGAAATACGTGAAATTTAATTTTATAATTTCGTGGATACCCCCGTCGACATTCTCACGGTTCCTGGAGAGCTCAGCAGTCGAATGTTTCAGAGATCGACGCATATAAGATTGTATAATGACCCAAACTAATAGGACTGTATGAGAATCTCTTATAGTGAATAACCTGGTCCGTGATAATAACATACCGGTATGTTTCTAGTTCCGTTTATAGCTATGCTACAATTGTGGCCCTTCGTTTTCCTATGTTCAGGAGCTTCAGGAGAAACAACAAGGCCAAGTGGCACCCGCTGACCCTCTGGATGTTGACAATCAGCAGATCTCGGACAATCTGAGCAATGCGTCGAAGCAGCCAAGTACACCGTATGGAGCCATACCGAATGGTACTGCACCTGGTGAAGGTAAGGTCTAGCTACGGATGAAGTGTCTCAGACAGTCACAGTACAGTGATTCTTTAATTATTGCAACGTTGACGGTGTTAGCATCTATTTGGTCAGAAAACCCTAACTGTGCAATTGTAAGCTTTCCGTAATTTAATCTGATGGTCTAATTAGTGACGTGATCACAAAGACTTATCATTACTATCGAGATATGTGAACGAATGGTAAATGAGGCCATGCAAAGAATGACCATAGAAGCTGCATCAAAGGAAAGTAATTACAGCAAACACACTCAGTTAATTACTTCCAAAGCTGGCACATGAGAACTACTAATAAACTACTTCAAACAGCATTACGGAAATGAATGCACAGGAGCAGACAACTTGAAGCAGCTGTCGTTACTTATCGTCACACAGTGGGTGAAAACGGCCTGGGATTAATTTGACCCCACCATCACTACCAAATCGTTCAAGAAGTGCTCTATCAGGAATGATTTAGATGGCACAGAAGATGATGTATTGTGGGCTGAACAGTACGACAAATTCGACACTGACTCCGACGAAGAAGGCGATGACATGTATGATGACACATGAACAGATACAACAGAGTTCAGTAAAGAGAGTGATGATGATGAATTTTTTGGTTTTTAATCAGTATTGCTGATTTTGGTGCGTCTTATACACTGGGTCGATTTGGGGGGGGGGGGGTATTAGTCCTAAAAGCATGTGTGTCTTATACGCTAGTGCAACTTATATGCAAGTATATATGGTAGTTCAACTACAGAATCATCCACTTTGTGTACCTCAATAGTTCTGTTATGTTATCGGAACTCTTTACGTTATTTAAGAATATAATTCACAGTTACGATAAGTTGACTAATCTAAATGAGGTTTCGGATAATAACTGGGAGATTTTTGTTTCCACTAACAGATCCTGAATTTGATCCAAAAGAAGCAAAGAAATCTGAGAAGGAGCTGAAAAAAATGGAAGAAAAACAGGAATCGGAGAAGAAGCTCACTTTCCGCGGCGCAGCAAAGACCGTGTCGCTTGCCTCCAAGTTGTCACCAAAAACACAAAGAAAGAAGGAAAAAACGAATGCCAATACAGCTCAACTGAAGGTAATATAGAATAGGTGACGTAGATTGGGTCATGTATTTTTGGTATATTGTGACATAGATATAAATATGGGATACTCAGTCAAGATAAGGCTCGTATAATTCAGTTATAGGTAGTGTAGATAAGGGGAAAACTTATGATAATAAAAACTTGAAGATGAAATGATAAAGATCACATAAATCAACTTATTATTTAGATCAGATAATGGTCAAACGGGTCATCTACGGGCAACCCAAACTTGAGTAAACTGGTCATTCTGGAAGAATTAATCCATATTCTGGCTTGGAATACAAACTGTGGTCAGGATTTGGGATGGGGAAAGATATCAACTTTAAGGGAATGATAGGAAATCTAGACATCTAACTGCCGTCCTAATGTAGATTTGGTTTAATCTTTGGAGATCATCACAATGAGGAACTCTTATCTATATGTTTATCATTTATAACATGTTGCTATTTAATTTCAATTGTTTATCTTAAACTGCGTTGAGTTAGTTATTGTAAATATTTTACAGATTGCTGGTTTGTTGAAGGTTTGTAATTATCTGGATTATTTACACTTGAATTTTAACATTTTGGTGATCTCTGTCCACCCTTTTTTATTACATCTTCTTTTCATGCGCTATCCCTTGCTACTTCCTTGGGTTTGTTTCTCTATCTGCCTGTTATTATCTGGGTTTTAAGAACGACGGGGTAATCTTTTTAAATATAAAATATAACACGAGTCTTTCTTGTGGTACTGAGGTACTTTGCTGAATGGTTTTCAGAGAATATTACATTGCATTTTGGCCATAATTTGGTCCTAATAGCCATTTCTTCGACAATATTACTTGAAAGGCCATGCAAAACATTAAATCATTACGCATTGTGTCAATTGTTTGCTTGGAAGTTTCGCTTATGCTAACAAAATGTGAACAAATACAATTTTTAGTGTGACTGTTGATAAAATGCAACATATTAGGATAAACAACAGCGAATATATGGAATTTCATTGTTTCTTCACTGATGGTAACCTACATTAGCGATAACTCTGTCTGATCTATCAAATAAATGACATGTCCAAACCATAATATGAAGACATCGTCTATACGGCACCCGGTATTTCCGAGAGATGGCCGTTTACAATAATCACGCATTCCAAAAACTGGTTACTGATTAAATTCAGGTTTATCCAAATGAGTTAGAATCTCAACCAGAGTTCAATGGCTTCAAAGAATGGCTGCACACATTTGAGTTGTACAGAGGAAAGAAGACTGGCGAGGCCGAAGACGATGACAGTCGTGTTGTTGGCAAATTTAAGGTTAGATTATGTCACTGAATTCTGTTACTTGCTTTAACCTGACATTGTAGGCTACCCCAGCTGGCTTTGGGGTTCAGGTATTTAGTATAATATGCAATGTGTTAATTTTTTACACCAAATTTATTAATTAGTTGTTGAAGGATATATATATATTGGTTTGCATTCTGGGCTGGAATTTTACTTACAGCTTAACACTTCAATGAAATTAAATTGGCTATTATAAATCTAATAATTTGATAATTTAGTACTGAACCCAAAGCAAAAATATGGGTTATGTTTTTCAATGAGTAAATATCTGCTCAAATTTATATTGAAAATTTTAACTTAAATATTTACACACATACACATTTTGTCTTTATGTAAAATAACTTTTATGATTAATTTTCAGGGTTCCCTGAAGATCTATAAGATCCCATTACCACCTGATATTGAAGATACAACCATAACAGGAGGGGATCCTTCATATGGACTGTTTCAGGGACTTCCTAGTAATGATCCTTTACACGTTCTTGTCAGGGTATATATTGTAAAGGTAAGCTTAATGTATAAAAAAATTGAAAGTCCTCTTAACAGTTTTTCCTTTTAAATCTACAGGTTTGTTTTTATTAATGTTAAAACAAAACATTTGCTAGGTGTTCATTGTCGCCTTTTTCATAATCCACATAGGAAATATTGATCCCTTTTCTGAATGCAATGAATAAAAAGGAATATAATGCTGTTACCACACTAATACGGCTTAATGTTCTAGGCTAGTGATCTGCACCCGGCAGACATCAATGGCAAAGCGGATCCATACATTGTGTTACGGTTAGGAAAGACAACCCTAAATGACAAAGACAATTACATTTCCAAACAGCTGAATCCAGTCTTCGGAAAGTAAGATTTCACTTGTGTTTTGCCGAGTTATGTTTATTTGTATCAAGGTTTTACTATTTACAATAGAAATATGATACTATATCACGGAAGTGGAGCGGCTCTTTTTCGAAAATAGATAACAGTGATAGCACCATCTTCCATCACGTGTTTAATGAATTCATCATGATCGTTGTTTTGACGTACTTCAAGAAAGAATAACAATTTTCAGTACTTCCGCTGCCTGCCACGTATTACACAATGAATGCAGAGCTTCTTCTAAATACTATCATCTATATTTTCCTATACTCAGCGGAGCTTTTGAATAAGCGAATATAATTACGAAATTATTTAGATATGCAACAGGCTGACCGTTTTTACAGTGTAGATTTATCAAAAACTATATGGTATTTATTAATAGTCTATATTAACGATCCTAACATTCTGGACTGCCCAAGTTGATTCTTAAACACAAGAGGTATATTAATATTGGTATTTACAATAAATTTGGAGTAGCTAGTGTGAGTTGTCTTTTAATGGCAGATGCATGGTGTGTTAGATAGGGACACAAAAGGGTGGTTCTGTTTATAATAATTAATATCCGAGATATTGTAAGGCACACGTGTTACGTTATATCTGATATTTTAACTTAATTCTGTTAATTGGTTTTGTTACTGTTCTCTAATAACATAATTTGCTTCGTATAATCACACATAAAAATCCATTCTGAATCACCTGATCAGGACATTTTTTTTCTCTTTTAGGTGTTTTGAAGTGGATGCTACATTCCCCATGGATTCTTTGTTAACTATTCAGATCTATGATTGGGACCTTGTGGGCAGTGATGATTTGATTGGCGAAACACGCATTGACCTGGAGAACAGATTCTACAGTAGACACAGGGCTACTGTGGGCATAGCCGACAAATACGAAATGTACGTATTGTAAAAAGGGTTTATAAACTAGACATCTACACTAAGAACTTTGAAGCAGATAAACTAATTGGCCAGAACCCCCAGTACGTTATCCTCATAAGTGATGCTGAGTGAATTGAATTATATGAATCAAACTCATTCATTGATTTTGTTGTTGTTGTTGTTGTTGTTATTGTTGTTGTTGTTGTTTATTCTAAGATATACCCATATGTATAAGAACTATCTTGCAGGGACTATTTGGATAAAGGAATAATAGGATTTCATACAAAGTGATTATAGAATCATAATCACATCATATTAGAATACAGACTACGGGAAAAGTAAAACACCTGGTACAGCTATAGTACATTTCGATTCAATACTAGAAAACATTTGCCGGGAATAATGTTGACCCCTCCCCAATCACACATACGCACACACACATACACACACTGATGAAAGCAAAATGTTACCATTCAACAACTAGTATGGGTGACTGTTACCTTTTAAATAACCACAAAATCTATTATCATGTGCTGAAATATATATATATATATATATATATATATATTGAAGACTGTTCCAAATTCTAAACACTTTAAAGTCATTGCATTTGATTTATTGAGCTCTCCCTGTACTAATGTATTAAAATTTATTGTTATTCTTACAGCTGTGGTTATAATGCATGGAGAGATCCGATGAAGCCAACACAGATTCTTGCTAAACTGTGCAAGGAAAACAAAATTGAAGGACCCTACTTTAATCCTGGTAAAATACGTGTGGGCAATAGAATATTTACAGGTCCCATTGAGGATTCGAGCGATGAAAATGGTAAGATATGCGAATCCATGTATTTCTCACTGCAGTTCTCGAATTAAGACAAATTCCTTTGCGTTGTTGAATTAATTATTTCATTGTTCATGAGATATTGGACATCCGTTTATGTCAATTGGCATCACAGCCAAGATTGGGTTTTAGCAGTTCGGTTTGTAATCGTAGAATCAGACATGGGAGGTGACAAATCAGGCACAGACCATGACTCAGACGAGTGTAAGTCTAGTTAAGCTCGTAGCGGCAATATACGGGCTCGCTTTTTCGTTAATTGTTCCACCGATTTCAAACGTTGTTTGTAATCGGTCGCTTCACGTTTGCATAATGTCATCTGTTTTGTTGGAGCATGCTGCTGTTTAATGTATCTTCTGGCATCAGAAATATATAATCCATTTCAATATTATTGGACCGTTTTGACTACCTCTGTTTCATGTTTAAGTCGGGTTTTTTTAATCCCTGATTTATCCGTATAATCTTACAATCCATCATTTTAGGATCATCAATTAAAGTGCCTTTTTTTAATTAACATTGGAATAGTTTTCAGAACTGGAGGCAAACAAATCTACCTGCTTCTGTGCAGCCACACACATGCACTCACACACACACACACATATATATATATATATATATATATATATACATGCAAACACACATACACATGTATACACACGCACACACACACGCACACATATATATATATATATATATATATATATATACATACAAACAGTATGGACATTATTAATTAGTCAAGTTTTGACTGATTATATGTTTGGGAGCAGTGTTAACCTAGTTCTCAAAATCAAATGCAAACCTGGTAGCCCAAATGATGACAGATCTGTAAAACGGGTAATTGTAAAATATTTCATCTTTCATTTCACCTCATAGCATCCTGATATATTGTGGCCCATTTAGCATGCCATTTGAAAAAAACAATACGTGATACAGTGATCTCCATTTCACAGATCACGGTCCCCTTCTGTACTAACCCAAATATTTACTACATTTCCCATTAATGAAGTGATGCCGTAGTTTATTTACAACTATCACAATCTATGACGTGCAACAACTTGACGTTATTAAAAGTTGACTAAACTACCGCGCAGAAATACAACGAGACCATTAATATTACATCAAAGATAGTTTGTGTTAATAAAAGAGGTTTCTATCAATATGAGTCAGAGCAGGAGAAAACAGGCTAATGATGAATCACTGTGGATGGAGCATTCTGAAAGAACTGAAATGTTCTGTTTTTTGTTTGTTGTTGTTGCGGAGAAGATTCTTCGTGATTCAAGATTGGCCTGTTTTTAAGATTATAGATCTCATAACCGTCATTTGTTTAACTAATTGTTACCAATCAGCTTATGTTTCTTTGATGTGTTCTTATTTATTTAGCCATTCAAAGAAAACGATTATAATTTTGTTATTCCTTTTAAACCTCGGTTGCCAGTGGATAAATGCTCGTGCTGAAAAGGGGATTTCCCATTCAATAGAGCTCGATGATGCAAGTTCTAACGCAATAATAATAATCGCCATTTTGTGCACATTATTTCAGCACAGTTGTTATTATCAGGCAGATTTAGACATATAGCGATATATGATAACACAGACCTACTTATTTCTAATTATATAAATAAAAGTGAATGTGTGTGTGTTTGTTTGTGTGTTTGTTTGTGTGTGGGTGTGTGTGTAAAATATTCTGACAAAAGAGTCTTAAACAGCAGTGACTATAATGACATTGGTTGGAACTGATGTTTACTCATTCGGTTTTTTAAATATTATTCCAAACCCTTATTGATGGGCCTGAGTAGCAAGCTTTAAAGTCCACGCGGAGCATGGCTTTAAAGTTCATTGTTGATCAAACTTGTCAATCTTCGTCGTCAATTGATAAGATTATTTAAATCTGACGAGCAACAAACCAAATTCTGTGAAACGTAATACGTGATAAATAATAGGAGTATGGATAAAACAGTTGTAATAAAACGTCTGCAGCATGTAATTGATCTGATTCGCTCACTGCATTACCTAGAATTGCTTTCAGCGCTACCACCCCTCCCCCCCCAACCAATCCCCACACTATCAGGCTGGCTTCCTACCACTCCCCCATCCAGTGTCTGTATGACGAAGCAAACAGTTCATTATACTGAATATTAATTAATTACATTTTGCATCCGAATACTGTTTATTTTTATTTTTAAAGAAATTTAAGAACATATGTATTGCATTTTTCTTTAAAATAAATGTTATTATATATATATATATATATATATATATATATATATATATATATATATATATATATATATAATGCTTTGCCAATCCAGCATCAAGTTAATTATTCTTATTAATGTTAAAATGTCATAAATATTAATAAGAAGTAAATTAACATCATGTCATTAAAAGCTGTAAATATAAATGTGTTAACAAATATTCATAATTTTAAAATTATGTTTTATGTCTTGGTGGATCGATCGGACATAAAAATTCATTCCGAATACTGGAATGAATTTTAGCCACCTTATTGGTACTTCAGTGTATAACGGGTTCTTCATGAATGTATATTTTGTCATATGCCATACCCTTAATTGACAGCAGGTAACAGCTTGTTTACAAAAGATGACATACGTCCATAATGTAGAAAAATTATCAGCAATTTTCAGTTGAGATATTATTTGTTCTATTTATAATAATTAATTAATCATAATTTCTTGCTTCCCTTCCAATGGATTTTGAGAGCGGAGCTTTTAAGTCTCTACGATAAACACATTTAAGAACCCATTTTTTTAATCTTCAAAGCGATCAGTGACAGGTACATCATTTGACATTTGTAAATTCTAATGTGTAACATGATAGGGATATTATAGCGGATGCTTTTTCATTGCCGTTCTGTTTTTTTATTATTCATTAGCCAGTCACCACACAACACGCCAATGAGTGTCTCTAAAGTGGGCTTACTTAACTAACAACTTACCTAAGGGACTTGATTAGAATGGTGGTAAAGTGAAATTTGGCAGGATTTTATCCAATTGGCATTAGATGGAGGAGCACTGTGTGCGTGTGTGTGTGTAATATCTCTGACACCTAATAAATGTTTCTTCAAAGAGAACCCCCCCCCTCCAAACCTGTTCATGTTACACCTATATTATTATTACTGCCTTAAATGTCATTCTGATATATTTTACAGATATCTTCATTTACAATGCTCCTAATTATTTTATTATTTAATATAACGATAAAACATTTATATCAAAGTCATCATAAATTCACACGCAGACGCATACATGTACACATATACTTGCACACAGTATGTAATATATATATATATATATATATATATATATATATATATATATTATGTTTTTACTGTTTGTGAATTTAATAGATTCCCTGTGCACTTTATACAAGTGTTTGTTAATCATATAAAAGTTAACTAAATCTTGTAAACAATAAGTTAGACAAATGAGTGTGAAGAAGAACATGCAATTAATATCCACTAAATTGTAATTAATGCACCTGTGCTTCTTGTTTATTTTGTACCATCCTGTGTTGAACCATTAACCCAGGACTGTGTATATTATGACATTCTTTATACACCTGACTTAATTTTAGCAAGACGTATTGCTGAAGAGAATTTGGCTTTAGCTATTCTCAAACACTGGGAGGAGATACCAAAAGTCGGCTGTAAACTTGTACCAGAACACGTCGAGACAAGACCACTGTACAACTCAGACAAGCCAGGAATTGAACAGGTAACTAACTATCTGATTATTACAATTGGACAGGTTTAATCATCAGCATACGACAACATTGAATGGTGATTTGGATTATATGTTGTAATTCATCTTATTTGTGGAGAAGTTCTATATGGTAATTTAGAGAATTGAGTAAATAAACATCCTAGAATGTCTTGAGGTCTCTCGTATGGCTAATGGCATTATGCCGAAGTGGTTTATTGATGATTGTTTGTTCACTATCAGCGAGCAGATCAAAACATAAAAAAGTGCCGCCTAATTAGTCTGTCCCTTTAGTGTCATGCCATACTTTCACAATCAATGTCTGTTTTCATCAAATGATGGTTACAAACAAAATAATTTGTCGGAAATAAAACACGTTAGGTCATGTCACAATGGGAAACCTTCCTTTGAAGGAAGCATTCTGAAAGTCATAGAAAACTAAATGTTATTGCTCTTGCTACTAATATTTGTAATATGTAATATGTTAGGTTGGTACATCTTCATGCATGGGGTAATCATGATCGGTAATCGATTATAATCAATTATATGATCTTAAGTAATCATATTCACCATTTTCATGTGCGATGTAATTGTAATCAATTATGTTGTAAATTTACTTGTAATCAGTGATTACTTTCATGATTACACAAGGTATTTACCATGTTATATATCATCTAAGTGGTTTCATTCCTATTAAAAGTCTAGGGGTGAGTTTCTAAACTGCATTTCTTGTACCTAATATAATTATCTTATGTATCACCTTGACCTTAAATGGCTGGAGTCATGCCACACGTGATGTGTCTCATAATTAAACGTATATTTACCCCCAAAAATTAAACAATTCCAATTCTGTTCACACGTCAGATAATGTATCGCAATGGAATATTAGTACTTCGGCGTGCTTCTGAATATAGGATGTTTACCTATATCATAAGTCTGTCCAGTTGATTCCTAGCTAGGCTGGCAGTTGCATGCAGCTAAACAATAGGTGGCTTAATTAGCATGGCTTCGTCATTGCATGTGGCTTAATGCATTCTATTTGATGGAGGGGTAGGTGAACTGGTAATTGAAATAAATCACCTGGTAATGTACATGACAATACTCCAGCCATCCCACGTGTAAACGCAGATACAATTGATGCAGAGATCCAAGGCTAAATGTCAACGCCTTACATTCTAGCGAGCAGTGCATGGTGCACTCCTGAATATTGGTAGATTCACGAAGGATCACACGCCACCCTAGAAAACCTGGCCATGGAATACATAGATATCCCATCATTGTCTTTGGCATTTGAGAGAATATTCAGTATTAGAGGGAGTATATTCTGCCCTGATTGCTGTCATCTAAGATATCCAGTCTTTGAACAACTCATGTTCATACAAACAATTCTCATTTTCATACAAACAAATCTCATTTTCATACAAACAATTCTCATATTGTTCAGTAAAATTTGTGACGTTTGGCATATCACTCAAATCAATATCCTGTGTTTATCTTATCCATCAGTGTCATGTGTTTAACTGTTTACACAACATACATGTTTCACTAATGATAATATTCATATCTTTCAGCTTCGTGTGTTCATAATCTTCCTTTGGTTTCAGAACTCATTTAGAGTGGGGGGGGGGTCCTTTTCATTTTGGCCATGTGTGGCAGATTCCTTTTGGCATTTTTATGAAGCACTTGGAATTCATATATCGTGCTATATATGACTACATAATTATACACAAAATTAAACTAAAAAATTTAGGAAAGATCATAATACAACTTAATCCGCAGTACAACTTAATTTCTATCCAACTGCCCCCCAAAAGCAATACAACTATATGCATGTTTTTAACACTGTTCAGGTGATATCGTTTTCATTGTTTGAGCAGTTTTATTTTAATGCCATTTGTTATTTTCCAGGGAAAGTTAGAGATGTGGGTTGATATGTTCCCAATGGACATGCCACCGCCTGGACCTCAAGTAGACATATCGCCACGGAAACCAACCAGGTTAATATCATATGTTGATTTGTTAAGCATAACAGCAGCAGTAGTTATGGTAACATTGTTGCTGATGATGATGATGAAGGTCATCATCATCATCACCATCATCACCATCATTGTAGAAAGTGTACATAGTACCCCAGGTTAAGTTGAACTATGAGGGGGTGCTTCAAATTGATGCTACTGTTGCACAAAAACGAGAAAATAGGCTGAAACCATCAATGTTGAATAAAGGTTGTATAGCTCAGAATAGATATTATCCCACAACATCCAGTATTTCACACAATATGAAACATTATCTCCATTAGCCACCCCACCCCGTATATGATGGCTAATCCACCACATACAGGGTATCCCCTACACCATATTAGAACGATTATTTGTTTACTAAATCTGGAATATGATTGTTAATTTCATGATAATTATAGATTTCATGATAATTATAGATTTATTGCTTTCTGATATTTAATTCTAATGAAGTGAGAATAGATCATTGTTGATAAGTTAATACACTAAGTGCTCTTTGACTCGTTCCAGTTATGAGCTTCGGGTGATCATCTGGAACACGGACGATGTCGTACTGGAAGATGATGCTTTCTTTACTGGTGAGAAGATGAGCGACATCTATGTGAAGGGCTGGATCAAAGGTCCCGATGACATGCAGAGTACGGATATACACTACAGGTGTGATAACGAAGTATACCACTCCGATATTAATAGTCTCATAGATTAGATTAATAATGATGATGAAATGTTGGTGAACTAAAGATAAGTGATGTAACAGTTACCTAACCAAAATCCTATATTCTTTTCTAATTAAGGTGGGAACTATAAAAACTAACATCACATCCACAATAAACATACCAGTAACGAAAATGTTATGTGTTTCTCAGATCTTAAACATTTAACAACGGAATCTACCTTTGTTGTAGTATGTGTACCTTCAATTGAAAATTCTAGCTGATGATATAATATTTATAGTAAATTGTTAATCGATTTGAAAAACTAGAGAGCTAGCCAGAGTTCATGCACATTGTCTTTGCCTCAGATCACTAACTGGTGAAGGAAACTTCAATTGGCGTTTCATCTTCCCCTTTGACTATCTCGTGGCTGAAGAGAAGATTGTGATATCGCGTAAAGAGAACCTCTTCTCCTGGGACCAGACCGAGACAAAAATACCAGCGAGGTTAAACTTACAGGTCTGGGATGCTGACCACTTCTCGGCCGATGATTTCCTGGGTAAGCAAGACACACGTTTAATAATTACCGACTTCCATAGCGCCAACATCCTCAAAAAGCTATATCATCTTGTCTGGAACTGATTCTGGGATGAGTTCACATCGACTTGACAGATAGGTTCATGAATACCATACCAAAGCTGACTGTGTGTTTTTTAACCTAATTAATTAGTAGGGGTTAACAGTCGTAACATTCACACAGAAATCAAGGACAACCGCCGTAATGATGGGATGATTTATTAACAGTTGACATAGATGAAGAAATACATAAACAAAGAAAGGAAGAAACCCTGAAAACATGTAATAAAAAAGAATGATTTAGAATGTTTACATATCACGGTTTTAGATAAGATTGGAAAACAATAACGGATACATCAAAATACGTAGTCGAACTGTTCCATAATTAATCAATATTTCACTTGAGAAAACAATAGGTACTTGAACTTTGAGCGACTAATTTGATAAATTAGTTATTTGTTAAATCCGACTAAACAATACATTCCATTCTAAAACGACTAGTATAATATCAATATGATGAATGATATAATAAAATATTAATTCAAATGTTAATCCGACACGGTATATATGTAATATACACTATTGTGATAATATTACTAAATTGCAATTACCCAAGATGATGAATCCAGGGTTGACATAAAGTGAACACGGTTGCCACACTGTACAGAACGTCAGACCTAAATTATGGAAATAGTCGGAATAGATATAAAAATAACCAAACTAGTATGGAGAATACATGGACAACACACTGGGAGTGTATGTTGAAGCATTCTACTTTACTAAATATAATTATGGATCAACAGCAGGATTTTGCCTCGAGGGTCAAACCAAGGTTGCATGCTGTGTGCCATTCAACAGGGTCAAATGCTCAGAAATCCATAATATTGCTAATTGGTATCATAAACTTAAGTTACCTGCATTTGCTGGTTGGAGCAAATATCTTGTGTTCCACTGTCACAACTATGGCTGCGTGCTAGTTGCCTGTACTAACCAAACTGACCACAAGACAGGGCAATGGACACTGGGATATGGTGACCATGTGCTTAATTACTTAATAAAATAAAATACAGTGCTGGACACAAGTATAGTAACCCACTGTAGATGTGTGTTACAGTAGTAAGGGGTGATCTGGATTGGAAAATGGTCCTTTAACACACTTTTGTATGGTAACCAAGTTTTAGGTTTATTCGTCATGAAACCCAACCGAAGTCAAATCAAACCAACAAATACTAAAACCTTTTGATCAATGGACAATGATATATTGGGATGACATACATGGTTGCCCCCATTTTCCCACTAATATTGTATGATAATTCAGTGTTTTTCCTAATTTTTAAAAATAACAGTAAATAATATTGGATGTGACTGATTTCCTTTACAACAT
Organism: Paralvinella palmiformis; assembly: GCA_025642065.1. NCBI lineage: Eukaryota > Metazoa > Annelida > Polychaeta > Terebellida > Alvinellidae > Paralvinella > Paralvinella palmiformis. Next base: position 321,460 of record JAODUP010000251.1, read on the forward strand.
ATCTCAAATGCCAACATTTGCACAGAAATTTCATAATGTTTTTGTGTGAGAGCCACGCCTGAGAATTCAGCCATTCTTCTGATCCTGAAGAAACACTCACATTATCCAGTGTGCCTCAGATAAAGCTGTTTTGTTTTCAGTCACAAAATATACTACTAGATCAATGAATAGGTTTTATAACAGGTGCACGATATGTATGATGAATTAGAAGTAAGCTAGCTTAAAATAGGCTCTTTGGCTTTATAGAGTGTGGTATTAAAAGTTTGAGAAGCATTTCTGATCTTTGAAATTAAATATTTACATGAACCCTGGTTATCATATTACCAGGGTTCATGTAAATATTTAATAATGCAGACATAATTTGGAAATATAGTGATCTAAAATGTGACCATTTATTCTTTATAGTTCAAAACTCTTGTACCATAAATGTTGTATAATATTGTTTACCATAGTTTAGCATTCTGCCATGTTTTCTTTGTTTTGTGATGGCTACCAATATAGAATCATATATAACAATATTATTATATTTTTCATTTAGTAATGAGGTTAGCCAGGACAAGCATAACATACTTAAGTTAGATTCACTCATAACGAATTTGCTTTTTCATAGTTGCTTGGCTAAATCTACATTTTAATTGCAGGTGCCTTGACCCTTGACCTGAACCAGTTTCCAAGAGGTGCCAAATCCTCCAAGCAGTGCACTCTGGGAATGTTAAAACAAGACGGAAGCGTTCCCCAGATGTCACTCTTCAAACACAAACGTGTTAAAGGCTGGTGGCCTTTCCATGTAAAGAATGAGGGCGAAGATGAAATGGAGCTGACAGTATGTATTTGATAATTAGACGAATTGTTGTATCCATGTTATTACCTTTCAGTAACTGGCCATTATGTGTTGCAGTAAGGTGTTCGCTAAGCTCTGGTTGTATTATACAGGGAAAGGTTGAAGCCGAGTTGCATTTACTTACTGCTGAAGAGGCTGAGAAGCATCAAGCTGGAATGGCAAGAAATGAACCAGATCCTCTCGAAAAACCAAAGTAAGTATCCAGTATTGTAGATATTATCCAGGAAAGCACTCTATTCATCTCTAACAGCTTATTCTTATATCCAAACTTAAACTCATGTACATCCACATGCATTATTTTATGCATCTGTATGCATGCATGTAGGTTTACACACACACACACATACACGTATACACACAAAATGTCACTCCTAACCCAACCCCATCCCATGTATGCTACACACAATTAATGTCATAATCTGTTTACTTATCAAGTGTATTTAAAAACTAAATGTAACACTACGCTAATACACTATATTCGTAACTACTGTGATGTTTAGGGAACAATATTGCGTGTTGTAATCAGTACACTTCATGTCAATCTATGACTGGTATAAGAAGTGTGTAAGGGAGGTTCAGTCAGAACTTTTAATTACCGGTATATTTATGCATATTTGAGCCTGCATGCACACACACACACACTCAGAGAGAGTGTGTGTGTGTATATATGTATGCACACACACACAAAGACATAAATCATGGATAAATGTATATAAAGGTTATAATAATGGTAAAATTGTACTATTGTTTTGCATTACTGAAAAACCATTATCAATGTACTTTTTTTATTTTAATGGACAAAATAGTTATATTTTTAGTGTTACACACACACACACACCACTGATGACATCTGCCATAAAACTTACAATATCATGGTAGCTAACAAACAACACGGAGAAGGTGACAACCTTCTATCTCATTACCACATCTCGTGTTCAATATTGTTATCATCTGATATTAATATATATCTGTTTCTTCGTTTCAGCCGACCAGACACATCTTTTCTATTTTTCATGAATCCACTCAAGTCGCTACGTTACATTCTCTGGCAGCAGTATAGATGGGTCTTCCTAAAAGCCATCCTTTTTCTCCTTCTCTTTGTGCTTATAGGCTTATTTTTCTATAACATGCCAGGTTATATGGTGAAAAAACTGCTGGGAGCCTGAAGGGTTACCGTTCGGCGTAACACATACACGCATAGGTGCATATATATACACACACATGCTGCAGACATGTGCACAAACGGTGTATATAAGGTTTATAGGTAGCTGAAGGATATACAGAGTTTTAAATATAGTTATCTCTGACTAACATCTACTTCAACAGAAACGTTTGTTTTATTATTTTACGAATTTCTTTATTAAAGACACACACACACACATGCACAGATTTAGGATGCCTTCCACAAATGCATTATTCACCCGACTAGCGGTCTGCCTCGTTTCGAAACTGATCTCATCGACCATATTCGTTTCAGTTCTCCCTCTAGCCGCACCCCTGAACAACTCTGGCCCACTCCATAAGGCGCACAAACACACGCACGCGTGCTCCGCGTCTCGGCGGCATCCTTCGGTCTCTGTTTTCCGTTTTCAGCACCGCTGTTTGTCGTTCCGCTGCCACCTCACCTGATGGCTCTACTTTCCTATCTCTTGCATGACAGTCGGCCGGACTCTTCGTTCATCTGGTTCTTGAGTCCGCTGAAGTCGATCCGCTACATCTTGTGGCATCAGTACAAGTGGGTGATACTGAAGGCCATCTTGCTGATGCTGCTGATCCTGATGGTGGGACTCTTCTTCTACAACATGCCCGGATACATGGTGAAGAAGATGATGGGAGCTTGATACGTCGACGCGACGCCGCATCGAGTGGACGTCGGCTGGCTGACTGTAAAACGGTTTAATTTTCCTGTGTAGTTAAGATCGGTTAGATTTCATTAATTTAGGTATAAAGAAAATGGAATACAGATAAATTTGATTTACGGTTACGGTGTCATTCATATTTAGTACGTTAATGATATGATTGCGTATGATTTCTAAAAAGATTTATGATTTTCTCTGTTCTTTACCACGATATAAGAGAGTTTTGCCATCAACCAAATCGTCTTTGTTATTGTGCACTTATCCGTTTGTTTAAACTTGGCTGAACTTTTTCTGTGATGCATGATACTCGACTAATTGTTGGCATCCTCTTACAGTTAAGCTTCCATACGTTTATATTTCGCAGAAACATTGACATTAAGAACGTGGTCTGTTCATGCAAATTGTATCGAAATTTTGCTATAATAAAACGCTAATGTCAATATTCCTGTGAAACGTGTGGAACAATATCAGTATTTCACATTCGTGATGCATTTAATGCTCGCCCATCAGAAACTGGTAGGCAGCACGTTGCTGTTGTCGTATATGTTTTTATATCTACATCGCTCTGTGTTTACGCTGTGTCCGTGTGTTTTTTCTATTGTTTACAGGTATCCAGTGCGCTCCTTCTGTATTCAGCCATGTTATGCCTCTCTTCGTACTAACTTTACTTTGATATTCTTCGTGTTCGCGTACCTTTTTATCCCGAGGTGGTCATCGAACCGCCGTCAGTGCTAATCTAATAACTGGACCTCGGCTGATCACGTGTTATCGTTTTCTGTTCAACAGTCGGCCAGATGGATCGTTCATCTGGTTTCTGAACCCGCTAAAGTCAATGCGCTACATTCTCTGGCACAACTACAAGTGGATTATACTGAAAGCGATACTCGCTGTACTCCTGATACTTCTGATTGGCTTGTTCTTTTACTCCATGCCGGGTTATATGGTGAAAAAGATGCTTGGTACATGAAGCGGTTGTTAAATAAAGGCCAGACCTTGATACGAGACGGATTCTGGCAAAAAGACAACACTGACGAGGCTAATACCCTAGTTTTTCATCTTATTGTTATGCTATTTATTTCCTTCCCGTTCTGTCCAAAGTATTTCACACCAAATTATAATCCTACGGAGAGCGCCGGCTTTGACAAAAATATCCAACGATATGTCTTCTGTTGTATTTCTTACATCTGTGAGGTGAGAAGCTTTCCGGCTCTTTTGAAACCGGCGGGAATGTCAAAATGTACCTAACAGATTTTGTAGTTAATCGAATACATTTGATAGAGTTTACATGTTTACGTTTGTTTATTTTTGATATATCACATGGTCTAATCACTTTGATGTCTCTACATTTAAATTAATGCACTCTTATTTCTCATTCTAATGCTTTGCTGTAATATTTATATCTTTACCGCATGTCATTAGACAGTACAGTTTAGTTTCATAATAATATATGGATGGCATGACGGTGATCATGTGTTGTTTATAATGCTGTTCACAAACGTAGCACATTGTCTAACAATTATCTCTTGTATATTAAATAACAATGTATACTTGCTCACAAGTGATAGACTTAGTTGTGCACTCGTCTGTTGCCAGAGTTTATGTAAATATTAACCAATACAGGTAGAAAATTTACTATTCGTGTTTGTATTCAGCCGTGCTTAACCTTTGCCCATTTCTGGCATATGTACTTGTCGAAATCAGATGATGACCTGCTTTGCTTCGCAGCGTTCTGACTATTACCGTTTGGCATTTATTTCTGACGATTGGTTTAAAAGATGGCTCGATCTATCAACCCGAAATTCAGCAAAGCTAGGATATCATTAGGTTATTAATCATACAACTTATCCATGTTTTCTATGGCCGGAAGTTGTCATAACTCCAGAAATATTTTTATATAGAACGTTTTATATACAGCTCCCTGTCCTGTGGGCAATTGCTGTACAACACTTAGTCATAACCGGTCTATTCTGTTTCTAAAAATATAATCTATCATCGGTTAATTCAACAAATTAGCTTAGCGCAGGTTTCTATCAGAAAATAATAATACGTATATTTGCAAATGCATCGGCTAGTTTTTCAAAGTTTATTTTTATTTACTATTAAATTTTAGGTGGTAAATACAATATGTAACATGTATATGGAGAATAATTTAAAATACCACGTATTTATTTGCTGTTCTTTTGTTTTGTTGTTTCTTTCCGAAACTTTGTGTTTTGTTTATTTAAGTTCAGACAGGATAACAATACTTGTATAGCGGAGCTAAAACAATGCAGGTTTTCTTCCGAAAGTGTATTTTCTTATCAGCATTAGCAAAAATGCAGCAGCTTTGTGTGCATTAGTGTGTGTCTGAGTGCGTGCATGCATGTGTGTGCGCGTGTGGGTGTGTGCGCTAATTTTATCTTTATGTCACACAATCAACTAGTCATAGTTATTAAGTGTACTGTGATATTCTATATTAAAGCTGTACATAAAAGCACCGTTTTATAAACACTACGGGGTGGGTGTTATGGGGTGGGGGTGTATTATATCTAACAGCTAGGAAGCATCTATTAATCTCCCTACCACTTGAACCACCGTAGCAACCGCTGGTACAATACCACAAATGTATAAACTCCGTTGAAAGGCCCTGGTTCGCGGTACATCCTGATAATTATATGCAGAATAGACCATATTCCGATATTGTGACACGACAGCGATGCATCTGAACCTGCAGACTACTCTTGTGTATCAAGTATGAACATGCCAGAGATGTAAGCTAATGATTTAACCTATAGGTGGGATTGTTTGTTGTAGATATGTTGTAGATATGTTTGTATTATAAAGATGTACACACAGTAGATTGAGAGGGTAGAATAAAAGATGACAAAGAACTTCGTGTTTTAAATGTTTTCTGTTAATTAATTGGAAGAAAGTTGCCATATATAAAATGATGTATATGTTTCTGTCTCACACGAGTTTAATAATAATATAATAATAATATAGTATTTTAAATATCGCCTTATTCCACCAAAAATGCTCTAAGGCACTTAACATTTAAAACACAATTAAAACATATTCTGAGCTCATATAGATCGAATACATTTCATACATAACAAATTGGTTTAATATTATAAATATGCCAATTTAAATAAATAGGTTTTAAGAACTTTACAAAATATGTCTTTACTTGCTGCGAGTTTAATGTGGCTTGGCAACTTGTTCCACAGCCTAGGAGCTGATGTTCGGAAGGATTTCTCTCCATACATTGCTCAAAAGTGAATTGGACTCAGATCGGAACATTCTCACTGGTATATAAGAAAGATTTTTGGAGATACTGCAAATCGAAACTAGAAGGCAAATCTAGGCTGGGAGAAGAAGGCTGAGCTATTAAATGCCTATTTTATGAATGTGTTTACTCATGAAAAGCTAGAAAACATTCCAAACCTGGAGTCTGAAATAGAAAATCCAGTGGAAGTTGACTTCTCAGCTGAGATAGTTGAAAAAAAACTGAAAAGGTTGAAGACGTCAAAATCTGCTGGTCCTGATGGATTTCATCCACGTGTTCTGAATGGGCTGGCCCAGTCCATAAAGCTCCCGCTCAACATCATTTTTGCCACGTCATGTGAAACGGGGAGTCTACCGATGACTTGAAAGGAGGCCCATATAACACCAATCCATAAGAAGGGTAAAAAAAACTGGGCACTATAGACCAGTCAGCCTCACGTCAGTCATAGGGAAAATAATGGAATCTATCATCAGGGATAGATTAGTGAAGCATATGATGGATGGACCATAGCTTATTTTGCGACGCTCAGCATGGATTTGTACTAGTTCGCTCTTGCATGTCTCAACTACTGACAACAATGGAGCTGTGGTCGGAGGTATTAGTTAGTGGTGCACCCATTGATGCGATATACCTGGACTTCCGGAAAGCGTTTGATACTGTCCCACACCAGAGGCTTCTAAAAAGCTGAAGGCATATGGCATTAAAGGTAACATTCTGAGCTGGATTTCAAACTTTCTCTCAGGAAGAAAACAGAGAGTTGTGGTCAACGGCAAGATATCGTCCTGGGCAGATATCCTGGGTGGTATCCCTCAAGGAAGTGTCTTGGGACCAATCTTGTTCGTTCTATTCATCAACGACCTACCAGATGTAGTGACAAGCACTGTTAAGATTTTCGCTGTTGACACGAAATTATTCCAGGCAGTACGGTCTACCTCAGACAGTATCCAGTTACAGCAAGATCTAGATAACCTTGTAGAGTGGTCCCAAAAATGGCAGTTTAGTTTTAATGAGTCCAAATGCAAGGTGATACATCTTGGAACTGCTAACACTCAATATGAGATGAACAGTGTCCCATTAGCATTAACGTCAGAGGAAAAGGTTTGGGAGTGGTGATAGACGAAGATCTAAAGTTTCAGTTACACATTTCCCAGGCGGTCAAAAAGGCATCACGAATGTTGGGGTTAGTCCGGGCGACCTTTACCTGCCTAGATGAGACAACAGTACCAAGACTATTTAGCACTATGGTTCGACCACATCTTGAATACGGGAACGTGATCTGGCATCCTAGATTGAGGCGTGATAAACTGGAGGTGGAAAAGGTCCAACGAAGAGCTACCCGAATGATACCCAGTCTGAAGAGGCTCAGCTATGAGGGACGGTTAGGAGCGTTGAATTTACCAAGTCTCGAACATCGCAGGAGAAGGGGTGATATGCTGCAGGTGTACAAAACTCTTAACGACATCGATAGGTTAGATCCGGATTTATTTTTTAGTATGGCGCCAGGATCGAATACCAGAGGGAACAGCCAGAAGATAACAAAGTCACGAGCAAGACTAGGAATGAGACAGAATGCGTTCAGCCAGCGAGTAGTTAACGACTGGAATTCAATCCCAGCTCAGGTAGTAAAAAACCCAACTCTAAACACTTTTAAGTCTCGTCTTGATAAGTTTTGGCAAGTGGAGAAATTAAGATTACCATGATTTCGACTAGTTTTGTAACCTACATGTAGATAACCAAGCAAGACCGGAATTACTAACAGGCTGTGCCTCTATATTCCGTACATTGGCATCAAGGTGCTGTTCCATTCGGTACTTTGAATGTATGAAACAGGATCTTGTACAGTGATCTGAAACGTACAGGAAGTCAGTGCAGCTGGAAAAATCTGGTGTTGTCTGTCCCCTTTTGCGAGTGCGTGTAACCAGACGTGCAGCACAGTTCTGTTGGCAGTTTGTCAGAGAGAGGGAAATATTATATAACAATGCATTGCCATAGTCCAGTCGTTAAATAATAAGGGCTTGAATTAAAGTCATATACATTATGATAATGGTCCAAAATTTCGATCTTTTGTCAAATACACATGGATTTAATAACTGACCTGATGCAAATAAAATAGATACATATAAGAATATGTCCAATTAAGTACAGTCATGAAAAGGTCGCGCACACAGTTTATTTAATAAAAAATTTATACTAGGCTTGATAAGTCATTTCAGTCTTAATAAGTTACACTTGCTGTTTCAGGTTAGTGGCTATCGGCGTAATCAGTCAAATTAATGCTTTATATCAAAACATAATTTGTGTGCTACCTATATGTTTGACTATATAGTTACTGTCGATCTAAAATCGTTCATCTAGTATCACATCATACACGTGTGTGTTTTATAAAGATATTTGAGGCGCTGGCACAGGTGTGATACTTTTATTCAAACAATAATTATAACCACAAACTGGTTAACATATACTTAATTACATGTATAATTTAATTACATGTATAATTATTAAAATAATCCAGAAGAGAATAATCTAAATATAAACAAGAAACTATGATTGAAACAAAACCAGGCTTTGTGCCGAGCACTACGGCCAAGAATTCACCAATAAAGATTAAACCTAAGATAGGAAAGTAAAACATTAGTACACAGTTTGAATAGTATACGAATAATATAAGCATAAATCAGAATAAATTCAGATCAATACTAATAGCAGCGATACAACACGACTCAACCCAATAGCAACGACCGGTTTCGACCTATTCAAGTTTTCATCGTGTTGCATAGAACGTGTGTGTGTGTGTGTGTGTGTTTTAGGGTACATAGTAAGAGGCAACAGGCACAGAGCATCAACATATCTAAACATCCTTCGAAACCTACCTCCATAAATCTAAATACAACTATACATGCATTAATCTAAAAATAAAATGTTCCATACCTCCACATATTGATAAATGTGTGCGTATACCTAAGCATGTGTCTGGTCTACTCATCAGCCTGTGGGTACCAGCTAATTCGCTTTTCGTACGCGACAAATATGTCACGCCCACAGGAAAGCGGCTACATGCAGGCTACGTACAAAAAGCGGAAGCACGTAAAAAACATACCATTTGATACCACAGCTCACGATACAAGGGAAAGATATGTACAAGCTCTACGTGTACTTATGACAGTTAATTTTAATATATATATATATATATATATATATATATATATATATATATATTCTTGTGAATATGAAAAAAAGGCACAAGAAATCCCATGATGTATCCCGTCATGTATTTCCCGTAGTGTATCTCATATTGTATCCCATGCTGTAGTATTCTGTACCTGTTGTAGGTTATTAATGATTGTGTTAGGTAATATATGTGGAGTGGCAAGTTATCATAGTTGAGCCGACAGGTAATAAATAACTCGATGTACACTAATTATTATTAGTATGGTTGTCGGTCTACATATATATGTAATGACGAGATTTTGTAAATGGCACTCATCCATATAATGTATTTCCACGCAATAGTTTCACTAACTATATGCTGCACTAATATGTTGCATCTGCATATGAATTGAGTGTATATTATTTTAATAATTTACTTGATGTAAAAAACAAAAAACGCGCAAACAAAAAACGGTCATCAATGATAACGCATAAAAGCAGACACACCCATTTCATATTTATTTCCAATGTGATCGACTTAGTAGGAAAACCATTCCTGGTTTTATTTTCGTTAATTATATCACCCTTTTTATTTAGAATCTAGTTGTAATCTGTACGGTAATATTTATGACGCACGCACGCACGCGCGCGCACACACACACACACATATATATATATATATATATATATATATATATATATATTCTTAAATGTGCATTAATAATTATCACCGCAATCTATATCTGATGTAACAAAATATAATGACTGGCCCTCGTTGTTTGCTGCGAGCGCACCCTGCGATTAATGAAGGAACTAAACCTGGGACAAAATCGGAACAAAATTAAACATTCGCTAGACGTCGCCGCGTGAGTGAGTGACCTCCATAACCATGGAACAGCCACCGCCAGGTTCTTTGGCTGATATAGACAGAAAACACATAGACAAGTATAATCGGTTGCTGAAAGAAAGTCTCGAAAGGGAGCGCCGACTACAACAGCACTATGAGTGGAGGGGTAACAAGCTGCCGCCGTTTAGTATCGAGCCATTGTCTCACGAACGAGACCGCCTGTCGGGTAGTGGGATGACCCCAGAGCAACGAGCCGCTAGACTTCAATGGGTTAAAGATCAGGAACTGGCACCGAATGAACCTCGTAATATACCAGAATTGTTCCCGAAGAATCCCATCAGGAGGGCCATGGCAGCTCCGTGGGACATGATCTTCAACGCCCTCAAGCCAATAATAGTAATGTTGATGATGAGTTGTTGTTCATATATTATATAATATATAGAGTAGATCAGTGTGTCAGTCAGTCACTCAGTGTACCAACCCGTTTCACAACCCTCCCCATTTTAAAACGGTATCTTCCTGTTTCACAACCGCACTGCAAGCCTTGTGATTGTAAAATGGGCGACCCGTTTTGCAACCAATTGATTCAGCAAAACATCAGCATGATCAGATCGTTATATTTTTGTAAAATATGAATTTATTATTTTTGCATGTGTTTGTATGCATCTATAGATGTAAATATAATGTGAACAAATAATTCTGAAAACCGTATAATTTTGAATTTGTGGAATTTATCCCCGTCCTTTTTCGAAACGGGAACAGGACCGTTTCAACTTCAATTAATTTATTGTTTTCAGAATTTATTTGTACATATTTATCTATATATATAGGTCTATATAATTTATATTCAGTTTAATTTCACAACGTCATTTTGGTAGATAACTGGTCTATAATACAGAAAATTTTGAAATAAGAGCACATTATTTTGTTGCCATTAATGAGCTAAATTAGCAGGCAGTCTTAAACCCATACAGGTTGCAAAGGGGGATGGTCCTGTTTCAAAACTGCACCGGTTGTCAAGATGATGCGTAACAGTAGTAGTTCAGATAAACCCAGACTAAATATGCACACTGTGATTGTTATTTCATTATCAATATATTTTGTGCATAGACCCAGTTTCCCTAATTTTTATGCTGTTGAATACATATTTATACTTCTACTCAGATCTGATTCAAACTCGATGCACTGGAGCTGGTCACATTCTGGCTTCAGTTGATTTTGTCACATTTTGGATCACTCTCCCATTGTCATAAAACTAGTGTTTTCAGAATTCCAATTCCTAAAAATTTTAATTAATGGGAAAATACCTTTAATTCCTGTCAATAATTCGTAAATGATTATGTACAGACCTTTTTTGCAACACTGCCTGTCCATTTTAAAATGGGTCCTTCCCGTTTCACAACAGCACTGCAAGCCTTGTGCAGCACAGCATTGGCATGGTCAGCTCATAACAAATTTGATCATGTACCATTTTGTAAAATATTAATTGGTTATTTTTGCATGCGTTAGTATGTACGTATATATAATGTCCTTAAAAGCTATTTTTGAAGTTGTTGCTTCCCGTTTCAAAATTAGAAGGACTGTTTCAACAACTTCATATAATTTCACGTTTTCAGAATTTGTTTGTTCGTAGAGATATACGGTCTACATAATTTATATTCAATTAAATTTTTATGACGACACATCATTTTGCTAGATAATTGGCCAATAATACAGAAAATTTAGCAATAACCGGGATATTTTACTGCCACATGGTTGCTAAATGGGCAGGCATTCTTAAAACTAATGTTCATAATGGTGCATAACATTTACATTTATGCCATTCACTGGCCTAAAAGTGAAAGTACTATTGTGTTATCAAATTTTTATGCCATCCGCAGAAGTGACATATTATCTTGGGTGCCAGATTTCTCTCGTATCAACGTTAGTTAAAAAATATGAATAAAACTCACCAATGGATTATTACTACTAACTTTCAGTGCAATCTATATTCTTGTTTTATTTCATATATTCAATAGACCATTGTTTTTTAATACTCGTTTTTACAAACCCGCTGACCGCAGCTGAAAATCGCTGCTGGGAAATAAAATTGATTTTTATTATTATTTTCCCGCTGACTAACCTTGTTTTGTTTTTTTCAAATTGTTTATTTTGATATACAAAATACATCATTTTAACGAAAGCAAATGCATGCATAATGTTGAAAAGGAAGATGCTTGAAGCATTAATTATACAATGCACCCCCCTTAACATAATATTAAAAACATTCATGGTAAATGGTTTGATATTAATATGTGCGATACAACAATCGGCAAGAGATACTTTTTCCGTAAAAACAAGTATTCAAAAAAATTGGCCTAATGGATGATGTACATCACATATTTAATTTTGATGTCTCTTCAGTTAAGATTTTGCTTGTTCATAGAACAATCTGTAAATACAGGACTGAAAATTCTAAATATTTGCAGCTGTACTAATATGACAGACTGTACTTGTATTTTACTAACTCAAGTAATGATGATTAGCTGACATAATTCACAGAATAATCCAGATGTTTCGCATAGCACAAGTTAACATCACTGGGTGACCTAAATGGGGATATTAAATAATTTGAATACAAACAGAATGTGGTTTGTTGCAAGTGACACAGAGGAATGCAATAATGGAAGACTGCCCTAGTCTTAGGCATTTCACCCCCCCCCCCACTGAGTGTTGTGTATGATAATGGGCCTGATTATATTTCCTTTATATCATATATATATATATATTGTGTGTCAAAATTTGACCTTTCCAAAAATTGGCACAATGCTCTAAAAACCTGAAACACACTTTTTAAGATCATTATTACTAATAACATTGATCCTATCCTTTGCCCATTGAGCCTACTATGTACAGATATTTGTTTTATCTAAGCTAATGTCTGTGCCTTACCAGAGGCAGCTCCATAGCTTAACTGGTAGCACAGTCTATGATCATTTTAAATCTGTTCTAAAACACACCTGTTGAAGGTAGGCAACAGCTCACCCGTGATGTAAAAACCCTGTGCAGTCATTGCCAGAGGGAGGTTTGGATGCAGGAAGGGGAGTAGTGAACGGCTGGCCATAGGGTAGCGGTGGTCACACTAACATGGTAGTTGGGGGGGGGTGCGTCCACTCCCTTGAAATGTTGTGGGAAATGGCATATTTGGCGATGTATGGCGTCGCTTTATTAAATATACATTATTATTATTATCATACCCGAAGTATATTTATCCAATTAACAGGTAGGTGGTTATGAAAAATAGCAAATATCTGTTGTACATATAAAATAAACTAGTAAAAGAATATTTTTGCTTTAGGTAAGCGTATAATGTTCAGCCTTCTAGAGTAAACGACCCGTCATAAAAGTAGGCAACAGCTCACCCGTGATGTAAAAACCCTGTGCAGTCATTGCCAGAGGGAGGTTTGGATGCAGGAAGGGGAGTAGTGAACGGCTGGCCATAGGGTAGCGGTGGTCACACTAACATGGTAGTTGGGGGGGGGTGCGTCCACTCCCTTGAAATGTTGTGGGAAATGGCATATTTGGCGATGTATGGCGTCGGACGTCGGCTGCTATTGAAAAGACTGAATGTTGTAATTGAAAGCAGTTTAAAATTGCCCCGAAGATACTGAGCTGAGGTTGATATGTAATACAGATGTATTATGTTAAATCTTTGTTGTTATTCCTCTATATTTGTTTTTGGGGGTTAATTTTCAAACAGCATGGCATAACAACACACAGCACATAAACTGAAGTTTTTAAATAAACACGACCACCTACTAACCAGGCCCAGATCTCCAGACTTAGTGATGCAAAATTCCGTGTATCACTGTTTATAGCATAAACAGGTGTTGTTAATATCACCCCAACAAGATAATCAAGTATTACTAACTAAGATATGTATCGGGTTCTTCACCACATCTGAAGGGTGTTTCATCTTTGACTTTGCTTCATTACACCAATCATCATCTTCACCACAACATTATTTCTGTGGTAGTTTTGTGCTTAGATTCCTAACCTATTGAAAATAACATATCTATATTTTTATTATTTTTTCAGGGTAACAAGGCAGCCTTTACGGGCAGGATTGTTGTGCCAAGGATTGCTTTGTACGGCTTTTTCTTTTATGCCGCCTATTACCACATAAAGTATAACCGCAATGTAAGTATTGTTGTCTGGGCTACTGCTCTGGCAATAAAGTCAGTAACTTAATGTTTGTGTGCATTACAGAGTAGGAAAACATCATGTTAGGGAGTATAATTAAACAGGGGTGTTTTACTCTTTCAGAACTTTGCATTTTTAAATGCCTTCATTGATACCGTATTTAATTGATTGTATAATTCCATTGTTTTTTAGAGTTGGACTGGAAGGCAAGGCTGGCATTTGTGGGGGAAAAAGGAAATGGTTCTTCCTGTATGTATTTCTGGCTGTCGTCAGCTGATAATCCTATTTATTTTACGAGGACACTGAATGGCTTAAAAGTTGTCCCGATGTGTCATTAAAATCCATCCTATTTATTGTACAGAAATATGAACTAGTCGTACAAAGATAACAGAATTATTTAAAAGCATATTAACCCGACTTGCTGGACAATACTTACTGATGTTCCTATCTGATGTCGTGTCTTTACAGGGTGATCCGAGATGGCCTAATGGTTTAGAGAAGGAGCACGATGATTTCTTCAATAAAGGCTTCAAAGAACGTAAAGTGTTTAATCAGATAAAAACCTCATTCACCGAGTGAAGAATCACAAGCGAAGTTACTTCTCACTGAAGAATAATCGATCGGTATGTTATCTACAACCAAGAAGTAGCTGATGATGAGCTGTCGGTACAAGGATATCATCGTTAATAAACTTTTATGGTTATCTCAGATGTGTCCATTTTTACTGGTGTTGGTTAAGACAGCGTAACTCCTAGCACACACACAATGCAACATATATCACGTTTTATATTTTTTTACAATATCACAAGTAGTAAGTAATGCTACTCTTTTTCTGGTACAACTCAACAATCATGGCTGTAGATGGTTGTACATTCTATTTTTGACTGGCCTGGTTTCCATTTTGAATCTCAAGTGGCAATGTATTGTGTTATGGAATTGAATACCAATGTATCGTCTGATCAACTTGTTTCGACGTATAGAAACCTCGTAGCCATAACCCGAAGTCTGATCGAATAAACATGCTTTTGAGACTTGTCAGAAGTCAGGTTTATTCGACTGGAAACCAGGCCAGTCATTATGTTATCCAAAATTATTCCATACAAATTTTTCCTATTATTTCAGGTTTTTAATTTGAAGTAGTGCCGGGTTGGTTCAGAAATCGTCATTAGCTTGTAGCGTGTTTAACCGATTCGTACAGAAACTGGTGTGAAGTAAAGGAAGCGTGGTTTCGACACCACAGCTTCTGTAATACCAAGTCTTATATCTGTATTAAATGAGGGTTTATATGGTACCGTATAAAACAGCTAGAATTAGACTTTATGACGTTGTTGGTTCTATTCCATGACAATTTTTTCATGCTTCTGTTGTCACAGAGACAAGACCATCGTAATAAATAACTTCAACCGATGTTTATCGACTTCACATATTTGTACGCCACAAGTGACATTAAAGTAACCAAGAGTATACCAGCAAGAGAACAGGCACTTATTTATGCGATATATTTGTTATTTAAAGCATACATTATATTTTAAACTATTCGGGTCTATATGGGGCAGTATTATGCCATTGAGAAAATGCTTTATATATGGAATCTGGTATTCACCAATTGTTTATAAGCATAAAATGGTCTCTATTGTAAATGAAAAATGCAGTGATTTCGTTGGTGCAGCCTGGGAGCCAATCAGGAAGTGCGAATAAAAATAGTTTACGTGAAGTTAATCTCTGATACAAGAACGATATCTTGAACAAATTCACCAGATGAGGTCATATGCTTCAACGTAATCATCTTTATTGTACATCACTCATGTATGGAGACATTACCACTTGTTAGCCGTCTCTGTACATCACACATTTATGAAATAAAATACAACTGAACCAGCACACGGTAAACTATTACAAGCAGAGTTAGCAGCATACTTGGATCAGCAATATGAAAGAAACTAATAAAGCATACCAACAATGTCTCTATTAAAACATGATAAAACAAAATATGAATGGATCCTTCATTTTTCTGGGGATGCATATGTACAAAAAATGAACACGGCTGAAAAAAGGGTACATAATAATAATACTGTTTAGTACTGTAACATCGGGTTAGGAAGTGAACAACATCAGAAGACGAACTCTGTGACTTGGTTTAATCAGAACCCATCTGCGTGTTTAAAATTGGCCTGTTGTGTTCTGATGTATCAAATGAGACAACGCTAAGCGATGGTGTATCACAAAAAACTGTACTCACTCAATCAGTGACCATTCACATCTGTACAGAGATCACTAATGTTGCTCTCGTGTTGCAGAACGACACAAGTCGGGTGTTACCGTACAGCATATACATATATAGAGCAAATCCGTAAAACAAGCAATTCTCTTCTTTTTTACAAGAACTAATACTGATCTGTTCATGGCAACTTCGTAAGAAGTACTTCGTCAATTTCTCATGACAAACATGTGCCATCCAAGGTAGAAGAGAATACAGGTGGCAAAAAGTCGGCGTCGCCAAACCCAGTCAGACCAATCGGAATCTATTAGTGCACAACTGCTGTAAAAATAAGGCAAAACTTGTAAAATTCCTTATTTTAAAATCTTCCCATTTCAATTCCCAAAAAGTGCTCATTATGAAGGCCTGCTGCATTCAGTGACCACCTGAAGTAATCTAATAATGGTATATATATTTAGGGCTAAAGACAACCACGAAAAAACGTTAAATGTCTTCCTGTGAATAGTCAGTGGGCAGAAAATGTATTTAATAAATCTGAATCGTAGCAACAAATATCTAGATATATAGACGTATAACTCAAAATACTAAATAACTAATGAGGATCAAATCAATTACAAACATAAGAAAGTTCGTAGATTTCGAATCCACATATTGCCTATAATGCTAGCATGTAATAAATATATTACTCGCCACCAGAGAGGAGCAAAATAACTAATTTCGTATTTTGTTTCAACAAAATGTTATTCCCTGATTTCAGACCAACCAGCGACAAGTTGGTTAATTCCCGAACAAAATAAATCGCTGCCATGAATAAATTCAGGAACATGCCAACAATTAAGAAATGTTATCTTTTGTTTAGGAGTTAGTCTACAGATTTGCAAAATTGCTATAAAAGTTATTACAAGTGAGAACGGTATAAATACATTAGTAGCAGCCAGAAACTGGTTCATTATTGGTTAAAGATGACCTTCGCTTCGGTTGGATTTCTCATACAACAGTAAAGTTAACTATAATGTGTACATAATATGGCCAAACAACTAGAAATAACTCGAGCTGATAATTAATTTTATATATATATATATATATATATAACCCAAATAGTATGAATACTCAATCTGGAATGAATCAACAAAGGAGTGTCTATATTCTGCCCTAAGCTAAATCAATAATATTCTACTTTGTTTTATTGAATGGTTTTTTCGTGTTATTTTAGAAATAATTAATTTCTAAAGATGTGTTATCATATTGACTACTAACCAACTTTGACTTAACCGTACTTCATTAAATGGATTAATGCACAAAATCAGTACACTTTGTGTGAATTATAAACAACGAAGCTTTGACAAGATAAAATCAAATTACGACATGAAACGATGCTGCCAAGAAAACAAATAACTGGAGTGCTCATGGACAATACAATAAAATTTCTAAAATCTACATTATCAGTACAGACAAACAACATAGTTTGTATTTACATTTGTATCTAAAATGTGTGTTTGTCTCTCGCACACACACACACACACACATATATGTATATAAAATTACCCTTCATGATCATTAAAATTGTGCAAGAACATCTTTAACATGTGTAAATGGTATCAATAAATCACTGAGGAACCATTAAGGAAGACGATAACAAATTGAATTCTACATTCAGCGAAAGGTGATTGATGTTTTATGGCCACTTCTGTGCACATGGTGGGCTAAATGAGCCGCAAAAAAAGGACATATAACACTAACAAGTAACCTCACAATTAAAGAGAAACGGGTGGTCATAACAGCATCGTTTCAAAGGTTCACGGCCGTTGTCTATTATGATGATGTTAATTATGCATTTCAAAAACAAGATTGAATCTATACAAATGCGGGCTGTTTCTGAGATGTCATCTCGTGTCGCGGACGTGTTCCATAATGACGAGTGTGACGTAACCATTACAATCTAGAATCACGTGAGCCAAGTCTTTGTGGTGCATGTTGAGCACTTTCTGGTCATTAACGGAGTAGATGTAGTGTCCAACCTGTTGGAGGAATTGGCCATCAGTTAATACATACCAAGTGAGATCAAGAGATGGTGTATGAACAGCAGCTACGCGGTCACAAATCCGAGAGTTTAGGATATATTGATGTTAAGTTAAAAATGGAGCCTGACGGTACTTTGAGAGTATTATTTCAGTAATTGAGCAAGAACGTGAACAAATACTTTAAGTCCAGCTGCAGCAGCTGGTCCCATAGGATCCACAGCCTTTATGAACACTGGTCCTTCTCCACGGATCACAAATCCATAGCCTACAGGATCACTGACAATCTGAAAAATAGGTCATTCCTAGGGATTAGTCCAAGTGGCAGATGATGGACCACGCAGGATACTGACTGACATGTGAATATTTTCTCTGATTTGTTTTGGTTTGATCTGTATTCGTCCCATGTTGACATATATGGAAATATTTGTATATGACTCTACATTAATATTCTGTAATTACTATGACCCCTTAATCAGATCAGAAGGAATTAAATAATGACTATTCTAACCAATACGGGTCAGTATTTGTCTCGAACATGATCCACATGTTCAATTATGCATAATACCATACTAATGATATGTACACGTATTTGTATATGGCCAAATCATATTAATTGGCTTCAACTGTAGTCAAAACACAGCCACTTAGTTATTGGTTAGCCGAATATGAAAAACCATATTGAGATTGACTGACAACGACACAATAAAATATAAAATTTAAATATTCGGATGACATTTGATACAACAATAACAGGCAGCAAAAGACGTAAATGGCCAGAGATATTCACCTAATTAATTCATTTCATTGTCACATGACTACATTACATAAACCCCATGAATGAAAGTTCATCAACAAACAATACGAGCCCCACTCACTCGGATAAACTTCTTCACATATGGAGCATCAGGATCCTCCAACTCCCCTATAGTTGCTCTTCTTATCAGGATCCCTTTTAAAGAGACAGTAGAATAATCTGATAACAAACACACCACAACTCCACAGCCATAACTCAAGTCCACATGAGTGGATTATTCTTTCCAGTAAAAAGATCAATTATAAGATACTGTACTCTATAGAAATCACTGTATATTAATTATTAAGGACTTTTATTAACACCTAAAATCAAGTATAAAAAAATTTTAAATTACAGTTATGGCAAAATTTTAATTAAATACAAAACAATAATCACATGTGAAATCATATATATATATATATAAAACTATGAGTACCTCCTGAGAACGGTCCAGGTTTTTCATCATTGGTATCCTTATGTCTCTCTTCTATTTCAAACATCGGAGACTCGGAGAAAGAACTTGGTGGAGTGTCCATGTGGTCGCTATGGTAACCACTCTCTAGAATAGACAACGTTAAATGAACCAGTAAAGCAGAGCTTTTATAGATCAATGTTCAGTGACATAAGCCAGCACACACACACACACACACACACCACTGATCTGGTGTAACATCTAAATATATCATTATAGCCTAATTACCACTACCTGTATCATAAGTCAACATTACGGTCAGGTCAAATGATGTCAGCAGACCAGTTGACATCATAGCTAAGCTGTCTTATAACCACAGTGTTTACACATCACAACAGAAACCCATAGGTTGAAATGGTAATTTTATTACCAATGTATTATATATGCTAATGACTAACATAAGCATTTAATACATTAATGAAGATATCTATAACAACAAACCTCAAGCTGTAACACAAACAAAGCTTTCTCGTGCTAAAACATTAAAAGCTTAACTGGAGGTTATTGTAAAGCAACATCAAAGACTTGATTATATACATACAGACACTATCATGCTACAAGTAAATAAATGCTGGAACATGGAACATGGACATTTTGTGGCAGTCAGGGTTGTTAACCTAAATACAAAACAAAAATCTGGAATTAGGGGTCATGAAAACATTTGATAAGTTACTATTCCCTGGATACAAAATTACTAGCATCAGGAAAAGTAACCACGCTGTTAATTGACTCAATTTACAGGGTGGTTAATTGTTGACAGAAGGGTAACAGATTTGCAGTAGGGAATGGAGTAGACGATCCCTTGCAAAAGTAGGCAGCAGCTCATCCGCCTGTGGTGGCCTGTAAAAACACTGTGACGCCATTGCCGAAGGATGGGGAGGGGGGGGAGTTAAGGACTGGCAGTGGGGTAGTGATAATAGGAGTACGGACAGTTGCTCACCTGGATACTTTTTCATTTGCTTGGTGAGCAACTATCCGGTGAGCAACTGTACTACACCCGTGAAAATCACACTAACACAGTAGTAGGTAGCCCTTATCCATTGGAAGGGGGTGGGGGGGGTGGTTCTCTGAAAAAGTTGGGGGAAATTGAATATTTGGTGCATTCTGGGCCACTTTTTCACCAAAACCAAATTAGCTGACCAATTTTCTGCCGATAAAATTGGCGGAGTGAATGTAAAATAGACGACGATGTATAGCGTCGGACGTCGGCTGCTATTGAAAAGGCTGAACTTGGACAATACATTTACAGGCAATGTGACTTAGTCACCATGCGATACATTCCAATACTGTCTTACCTAAGCTAGTAATGTAAAGTGTGGCATATTTACATTCAACCAGAGACACTCTATAAATGATAAACTTGGCTAATACGTGGTCCTGCAGCACATTTGCCATTGCATTACGCTGCAGACCTCCACGTGTGACTCTAATCCCAGTGTTACCGGCATATGTGTATTGTTTCATCTTGATTATTTCAGATTAAAAGTCTCAGGACGGACCAGTGTTGAGGCTAAACGCAAAACTCAACTCACCCACCGAGATATTTGGTTTGAATACTTCATCATTTCAGCTCCGAATAAATGTTTAATGGGACAAAAAATTATTTTAGAAGCCAATATATGTGATTGCATCTTATTCTTGAAACTATGGAAGGATATCTAAAATTAGTGACCATCAGATTACTAGAGCAGTGTGAATGGAAGTGTAATGTTGAAGATGTCAAACTGATTTTGGTGGTGACACATTGCTCTTGTCAGGTGACACTGTGAAGAGGAAAACGGAGGAAAGTTAAAACTCTGCTGAGATAATGGTATTCCTATGCTGCTAAGATATGGGAACATCTTTCTTCCTATCAATTTTCTTCAGATGCAGAATCCACAATAACCCATCTCATGTAAGCAGAGTCAGCAAGATTTGAATCAGGGACCTCTCATATTCTGCTCTGCTTCTCTATCCAATGAATTACAACAATTGATTAACTCTCACTATCTGTCAGTATGTGTGTCTGTGAGAAGGAGATAGCAATTAATTGTTACAGAAATTGCATGTTTCCATAAACCAGTTTATTCTACTTCAGCAACCATGTGTCCAATAGTGTACTTAACGGCATATACCAGTAATCATAATGTCAAAAGGCTAAATGAATTAGGTTATTTCAGCTTTTAAGCTTGCCTCATGATTTCAAACCATTCACCTTGAACTTGAGACTGACTAATCAGTACACAAACATCATTATATCAGAGATAACGAGAACTGAATCAAACAGTTTTATTATGGAGACTTACAGTAAAATAAATATTGGCTGATCTAATCTAAAGACATTATCTTACATAAGCTTTGTCATAACTTTATCATTACAGTCAACAAGATCTTACTATGTCTAATACCGACTTGTTATAGCATGAAATCACAAGCGCTCACAAAAACCAAACACAATTATAGAAAATATTAATACAGAACGTCAACAACCCAACGTCAAAAACAGAAATTCAATTTTAAAGACCTCAAAAACATATTTACTCTGCACACCATTTTTTCAATTAAAATCATTTCAAAACAAATCATTTAAAACCTGTATATTCCATTAAAAAAAGCAAATGTTGCTTTCTGCTTTAGAATACATATTTTAAATCTAAAACAGCCAGAAAACTATATTTTTCTGTAATTACACATATATGTTTTTTCTTATACATATAAAACAAACAAGGTGACCCTGATTTGGGTATAGTTGGCTGAGTTAGGGCTGAGCTATGGTGTTAGATTTAGTGTGTGCTATGTTATCTAATCTTAGTGAATGAATGGATAAACTGAAAGCTCTCAGTGTATTCCATATATATAAACCACTGAAGAGAGAAAATAAAATAGACTAAAAGTAACTGGGAGAATAGATTGGGATAGAGCTAGTCATGTTGTATAACTCATATTAACTGAGACTGGTGTCATGCAGTAAATATATATATATATATATATATATATATATATATCAAAATGTAAGAATAAGTGTAAGGCTTTTACAGGTATACCAAATAAAGTGACACTGGAACATTTATATATATAGCACCAAGTAGCTTAATGCCATAAAACTTCTGTATTAATGATATATAGATGTATATTATTTTACTGTGACACTCCTATATGCAGCAGGGTCCCAAATACCTTCAAAATTGAAGTGGCCAGCAGGCCTAGTAACTTAAAAATAAAGTTGGCCCTTCCAAATTTTTACTGGCCCTTCTATATTTTCTTCATTTTTGGGGCTGGCATGATACATTTATCTACAAATAACAATGGCATGTATGTCCTGATGTGATGGCATTAGAAATGCTTGTATTTGTATGTACCCCAACATTAACCTTGCTACGAAGACACCAAGATCATGTTAGATAAATTCTTTATTTACTTCACGCACCACATTGCCAGAAATTAGTAGACCCTATCATCACCAAGCAATATAATTGTATTTTTCAATGAACTCAGAGTTCTCATCCTCCAAATCATCTGCTGATTCAGAATCTGGTGCATCATCTGCATCAACTACAGCAGACACAAAGTCAGTGGATTCGCCAGTTGTAGTGACTGGCTCTGCTGCATCAGCAACTGTATGAGCCGGTTCAGTGGAGGTCTCACCATCAACCAATACCTGTGACTTGAATCCATCATCACGCAAATTTGGTCTTCATGGTTGGGATGAAGCTCGATTCCAGTGTTCAATTGCTGAGACTGGATCAAATGATGAGATAGGAGCAGGCAAGAGTTTAATTGACAGCAGATCAGTTAACATGCGCTCAGTGAGTTGTGTTCTTATTGACTAAAACCTCACTCAACTTTAGCGCTAGATGCTGGAAGAGTTTGCAGCAAGCCAGGAACATCGATGATGTTTTCGTGATCTTTATGTCATCTTGGAGATTTTCTCTTTCAACTTCACTTATGTGCCTACTAAATTCCTTTGCTGACTCTTCATGCATATATGTTTTGCCTAATTTAACACCCTTCTCTCTATCTAACTCACAAAGCCAAACAAAATCTGAGAAATGGCAGTTTTTCATGGCTAGTGCGTGGCAGGTTCTAAACAGGTGTGATAATTTCACTATATCATCCTTGGTCAAAATGGTTAGCAACTGCCCAGCTCTTTGTCTATTATCCCCAGCCATGGGTGGCCAACTTTCCAATTTGGGTTAAACGCCCGTTTCCGCTTACTGATCTCATACAACCGTTGTATCTTCAGCTTCTCCTCAGAAGTCTTTCTTGCTGGGTGGTGGTATTGATACACCCACAAAATAACGCCACATTTTATCAGTTATTATGTTTATGTTGTCGATATGATCTTGGCACATGTGTCAATCAAAATGGCGCTGATATAGGAATGCTCGATTGTGACAGAAGAAATGTTTCTTGGAAATTACAAATCCTTTCTATCTGACATTGTTTTCTCCGTGACTTTTGCTAACAACTCTCTGCTGCCACTGGATATTTTCCAACATAATTATTTTTCACTTTCCAGATAACCTTATCAAGCATGCCCAATGCTTATGCCAGTGTGAAACTATGGTAAAACTGCTATCCTTGTTCTTGCCAATTTTAGCTAAGAGACTCGTATGCTGTCAGATTTGTTGCGGATAATGCATAATCTATACGTTAAGCAATGCCATTTGGAAATTGATATTTCCTCAACATCCTGCAAATATGAACTGAAATAGATCATTATCGTTATAGATTTGTGCTTAGAGACTGAACCATGGAAAAGAATGATTGAATGGGGGAAAAAACGATGTGTGTAAAACAGAAATGGTCAAGTGGACAACATATGTAGTCGCCCTTCACTAATTCAGGTTTCCAATGGCGACCATGTGACCGGGTATTTGGGACCCTGATGCAGGAATAATTTGTATATGGATGTCTCACACAATAGACATAATGTAAACACTAACCACAATCAAATTAAAGCAAAATACACACATACAAAGCCAGGTGAATCCTGGCTCTTCCCAAACTGGCTCCAGCTTCAAGACAAAGTGTCCAGAGCCAGAATGCCAACTAGGGATGAGTGCTCCACTATCTATCACCATGCTATGTTACTCTTGTTATGTAAAAACCACATCCAATGGAGTAGGCCTAAATTGGCCCAATATGCATAGAATCAGGATAAAATGTTTCCATTGATTCCTGAAATGGGAACATCCGTTTAGAAATTCAAGGTGTTTTCAGGACATTTGCTAAAATTTCTAAATCTTTTCAAAATTAAGTCTTTCAAGAGTTTAAAATCAATTCTCCACATCTGACTTTTAAGTGTGTTCACACGTGGGTGAATGCTTTCTTCCACCTCAATGCTGGCATTAGTTCGGAAATATATTATAAACCATGGAGATGCAGGCTTTTTATTTAATCCTCTTCATCCCCAGTGGGACATAAGGCTACAAAAACATTGTAATTGTTGTAGTAGTTTCCATAATGGGCTTGTTTTTACGGGTTGGAGTTGTTAGCCCCATGCCCAACTCCCGATGCAGTGATGAAATGACCAGGCTAAAGTCTGCTACTTTTGATGAAACATCCCACAGATGAAGGCCATACTAGGATTTAATACCAAAACCGTGAGGTATGCAGTGCACTTGCTACTAAATGTACCTAACGAACATAAAGTATTCTTAGTGATGTCTCAATGTTCCGAACATGACACTATTTAATTCATGCCCAGATACTGAGGAGACATGGTTTACCTCACTTATTAGACAAACATCTACATCACCACACAGAATATAGTCATATTTCACACACAGAAATCCACGATGTCTGGAGAAAACTCTTCTTCGACAAACAATTCCTAAATTACCGAGTCATGTTCAACATTCATTAAACGTGTTCCATTATTTTAGCACATCACATCAAACAATTTTGAGTGTAGTATCTATCTAAATGAGATAACTTTATCAAACATCCCAAACCCAGATGTTTGTCTGCTTTCATTTCTTTTAATTTATTGCCCAAATCTGACCAATGTAAGAACACCTTTCAAACACATTTTCACAAATAAAATGGTCAAGATGTTAAAAAAAAACCTGTGGGAACAGGATGCCCAAAAACAAAACAAAAATGGCAATGAAAAAAAATCGGTCTAAAACCTCAAAACATTCAGCCAATGACATACCCAAATTACTGTAATACGAACATTACATACCGCTTCTCTGAGCTATTGCTTTCAGGCTATCAGTCAAATTATCTGGAGGACTACAGCCATCTTTATCACAGTTTTCTTTCGTCGCATCATCTTTCAATGTTGAACAAGTGTTATTGTTATCTAGGCTGTGGTCTGAGCTGGACTTTGACAAATCGCACAGTTCCAAGAGTGCTCCACCGAACTCTGGTTCGGGCGGTGGAAGCACGAGGTCCAGCAAGATTCGCTCTCTGGCAAAGTCAGTCCGGAACTGGAATAATGACTGGTCATCGCGGAAGTGATGCTGATCCATCACTGAAACAATCCCAAGAATGGGAGGTAATCAGACAAGCTGGGTCAACAACCATTTGATGTATTTTGATCGATAAAACAAGGAACGGAATAACTTGACAATATCATTTGATTACTCTAAGCCACCAATTGACATTTAAATGAAGTTAGTAGTACATTAACAGACAGTAACCAATACATACCATGCCTCATGATACCATTCTCTAACATGACACGCAGTTCTTTTACAGCGTCCTCCCTACACGGGGCCTCCTGTCTCTGTATCATCCAGTCTACCAGCTCACAGCCAATAAAGCAATGAGAATAGAGCTGTTGATCCTGAACGTGGGATCGGACCAGTTTACGACCTTGGCCATCATCATTCAACCTACAGAATACAACGGGTTTCTTGTTAGACTAAACTGAAAGCAAATCAATGACATTGGTGTATTCTGCATCTTCAAAATGTGGCCCACCTTTTACACAAACTGTGTCCCCTGAGGAATAATGAGGTGTCCTCCATAAAGTCATAAGTGCCATCATCTTTACGAAATCGGTACAGACTCGAGTCATCTTTGAAGGAACTAGAACCAGCAACTATGGATAAATGAAACATAAAATGTGCATTATCATCAAGTTAAACAGAAGGAAGATAAGCGCGTACCAATCTGAAACAATGTTACCAATAGAAATTATTAATTACTGTTCTGTCACTTCACCCGGGAACATATACATCACAGCACCACTTCCGAGACGATACCATCTTGCACAATATTAAAATATGCAATACGATATCATACATCACTCAGACTCTGCATCCAATACACAGAAAAAATATCCTAAGAACATTAATTGATTATACAACTAATATAATAAGAAGATAACAACATATGAGTAAAGAATACAATGTAAAGGTATCAGTAAACCAATTAACACATCTGTAAGGAAACCGCTTATTTAGCATATTTTAAGAGATAATATTTTTGTGGGTGTTGCTTTTCAAAAAAGCCGTAACGCCTCTTTCTTAAAGAGATTATATCAAACACCTAGAGAAACACACCAACTTTTTTGATACCTTCACTGATATGTTTACTTTTACAAATTATCTCAGCAGCTAATTAAGTTTTCTTGACACATGTACCAAAGGTGATTGGTATTTTTGTGAGCTATCTCGACAAAGTACAACAAAAAACATATAGCTTTCTCCTAATATTACATATATCCATCCATGAAAAATCACTGTTAACAATTAACTGGAAAAAACATTGAAATATAAGTAATTATAAAGTATGGAATCTTTTACAATTTGATAAAACCTCACTATAAATGCCCCAAAAGAAATTACAGATCCAGATCAAGCCGAACTCTCTCTCTCAATATATATATATATATATATATATAAGTGAATTGTTTTGGAGCTGTACAAAAACTATATTTCCAATCATGTTCTGTAGATATCACATGAGAAAATTTCTTTGACACTGTTTCTCATGTGAAATCGGCACGAATCATCCCACACCTTCCACATTTGGCCAGAATAGGTAAAACTTGCTGAGATAAATCCATGACTTATTTGAAATATTGCTATATGCATCTCACTCAGTAGTGAATAATAATAATAAGAGTTGCATTATGTGAATGAAGACTGTGCCAAAGCAGTCACAGAAACAAGTAACATATAAGCAATAAGATAATAGTTTATACTAATAAAAATATAATACCTTGGTGTATTATATTATGGTCGAATAAAATATTCATCAGTGCGACAGCAATAAATCTCTCTGGTGCGCGGTGCGTTTTGACAAGCCATGCCACCACCTCCTGGCCACAGAAACAGGTTGGATAGGAACGAAAGAGATATCGCTGATCTCGGATCAGGTTGCTTCTGTCTGTGTGCATACAAACACTGAAATAGAACATGGACAGGTGACATGAGCATTAAGCAACCCAACAGACTGTAACAGTATTGTACTAAATTATCTGTTAAAAATACAAATAAGATGTTGTAGGTTATTATACATGTGTAGCTTCATTAAAATATACTGCTGAATGGTGTTCTTCATGTTGACTTTTTAAAAATTGGTTTAACGTATAGACTGCTCATAAATATATAATTTGTTGTATTGTAGTTCTGATCTATAAGTTCTTAGAATATTTAAGTGTATTTTAGAATAGTTAGGTGTATTTTTTATACCATAATAATATCAGTGTATGGATGGTTCCTGCTACTGGGGGGCACTTATTAAACTATCATCAATGTTATCCATACTAAAGGTGTAGTGTTGAAATTTGGTAGTCACTCTCCAGATGGCACTGTTTTATATATATATATATATATATACATAACACTAGACATAGGCAATACTTGGTTAGCAAAATCGCTGGTGCATGGAAATATTTAGCAATATACCATACAGACTAGTGTATGGTTCTGTCTCTATTCAGAGCTGAGAGTAGTATACAATTACATTCCAGACGGTATTAACCCACATAAAAACATGATCTAATACCAACATAGTTTCCCCATACAATGTACTAATATCAATACTACATTACTAATTGTTCATTTATAGTTATACTATAGCTGTGTCAACCAAAAATATGCTGGTATCAAGAACACCCCTTTAGTGAGAGACAACAGCACACATTGATTGACACAGTGTCAATGTATGTTCTTGTAAGTTGAACCCTGATGTGAACAGATCAGGCATAAAAACACCAGAAATAGTGTAGGTCAAAATAATAATTACACCTCCCCTGCAACTCGAGTAGGAACCATCGGGTAAAACACTGTAAACTGTTTACAAAATTGGTGTCACTGAAAACATTTAAATTGTAAGGATATTATACAGCTATAACTGGTGTTGTATTGCTCGGTAGTCTGACATGCCATATTAAAAATATCTGAAACTACAATACAATACTAATAACTCTCTAAATAAGTCTGGTTACAGCCTAATTGAGCTAACCTATTAGGATGCTATAGATAGAAGATTTATTATGGAAGGATAATTTAACAAATGATGTAGTCCGCTATTTACAAATATAAATATACTTAAATGATAATTAGATTTGTTGCTAGTCATATTTATGTGGCACACTGCACAGCCTCAGGTGTCAACTTTCGCCGCATATGACCAGATAGCTTAAATATAGAGATGCGTTACTCTTGCAGCGCCATGTTGAATTTTGAACCAGTGGCGCCTCCAGCGACCAGAGGTATTTCTCAGATAAACAAAAGCTCTCTGGTTGTCCACATGTGATCGTGTACATGTGTGAAATGAATTGCCAATACTAGTACTATATGTTACATGATCAAATAGTATTTTATTAATTAACACTTTAATTGTGCACACATGATATCGAAAAAAAAACGAAGCTCTGAAACTGTAAATAACAAATTAAGTGATTTCACAGCCCAGTCACTTAATTCATACTATGAATCATAGCCTACAATTTGCGATCACTTGACAGCTGATCAGAAAATAGGTTATTTCACAGCTTTGTGTGTGGATTAAAGCACATGAGATGAACATTCAGGTACTAATTCAGGTACTGGTAATCCTTTTTTTGTATTAAGATATGAAATGGGCTGATAAAAGTTCATGGGTTTGATGCCTTGTTTCTTATTTAATTAATTTTATAATACCAAATTTTCACCATTAATATTTATAAATATTAATTACCATCACAGCTGGCCTGTCTCCTGGATAGGTCTCCTATCTGTTAATACCTTCCTCTTTTATTTCAGTGGATGCATGCGGTGGATTTGGTACATTAAAAATAGCATTCTAGATAAGTTTATCTTTTGTCTGGTTCATGAATTCCATTTCAGTGAAGTGTATATCATAAACTCTACAATTAGTATTCAAGTAATTTAAATCTCATCATATATCTGAACGACAACAATTAAATACCCATCTTTTACTTCTGTCAAGAGAAAAAAATAACAAAATGAATGTTTCTACCACTAGTTGAGGTATTTAATAATTAATTTCATAACATTTAAATTATAAATAGAAGGCCATATATAACAATAAGTACCAATTGCTTACGCTTAAAAATAAATATGGATGCAGGTAATCATGTAAATACTCAGTTTTTTATAATTACTGTAATTATGGGAAAATTATCTGATTATTATTATAGTAATGTAATTTTAGAAGTCCAATTATATTATTAACAATAACAAAGTAAAATATACCTCCCACCCATAACATCTTCAGTGGCTCCAGTACATGCAACTGTAAGCTTATGTATATCTTACATACCCATTTTGTGATTAATAGGTTGATATTGTTCAATAAAATTTAATGGCTGAAACAGATATAAATCTAGATAGATCTTGCTTGGGTAGGCTGCTTGGGTCATGTCAAGTAGGGGCGTGTCTACTTCATATTGTTATGCTTATTTTTTAAATATCCTTTATCTAAAAAAAGCCAGATCATATCAAATTTTTACACTAGCTTTCATTTCCTTTCGGGAATGTCTTTATTTGTGCATACTTTTCCTGTTACTGCAGCCTAAGAGCGGCGCAGAATGAACCAGTGCCATTAGGCGCCATGTTAACGAAGGGAGCTGTCCGTGACAATCTACCTCCGGTCGCTAGGGCCCTGGCGCTCCATGAATTCAAAATGACGTCCCATGTTAAAACGCGAAGTAACACGTCTTGTTATAAATAGTCTTTGATACGACTATATCTATAATATTAATAGTCAGTCACCTCTTAGACTTAGTGAAGTTAGTCTTAGACCAACAAGAAAATATAGATTCTATCAAAATATGTCAAATGAACACTTAAGTTATGGGTGGACTGAAAAAAGTAGATCTATACTTCCATAAGAAAGATCTAAGCTTTACACGAATAAAATGCAGTCTAAATACTAAGATCGTAATCTAATCACACTACTGTCAATAGTCTAATCGACTAATGTCTTTTTGTAATGACTCAAAAAGGCTAATCATTAAATGATTAATCAAAATGCCAATTAAGATCAGGAAGATGGACATCTAAGCACAACGAAAAATTATTACGGGATTTACGGTGTTCTAATGAGTTGTTTCTTTACTGGCGTAATACTGGTGAGAATTATGTACATAAAATCAGATCAATATAACTCTGAACTCGGGCGACTTAAAACCACGTGGTTCCACTATAAACACGAACACGTCACGACATGACCTCGTTATGTTCACGCCAGGTACGCATGATAGACTAAACTTTGGCCTCATTCCAAGACATACACACCCACGTGGGAGTTGTTTGGCTTAACTTGATCATATTATATCTAGCCAACAATTATTGAAACAAAACCGTAGTCAACGTTTGACTACCGTGAACGATAACGATTTTACTCTTTGGCTTTCTATCTTACCGTAGTTGTTCTCCGATTATCAGAACATCGCCAAATGTCGTACTACAAGTAAACATTCCATCTTTTTCGCAACCTGGCTCCATTTCTCGAACATGACGTCTTGTTTTTCATCGAAGTTTATGGATTTCTCGCTAGAGGGCCAAACGTGCTGCCCTCTTGTGAATGTTATGGCGTACGACCGCCATTAACACGATATCTGAAATATAAACGTTTAATTAATTTTTAACTCCAGGCTTAGCAAGTGACATTTTAATCAATAACCTATTGTGAAAATAGTATATTTATCATTTGATACACTTTAATACTATTAATTTAATACGGACATTGATCTGTTACCTCTATCAAATATCGCGGGAATATTAACTATTTACATTAACGTTACAAGTAAACATTAAATTACTTTCGGTTACTAGGCCTATATCTAGTTGAATTACTGATTCAGTCAAATCCCAAAGGAGGGTTATATATATATATATATATATATATATATATATATATCTACAAACTAATTGTAGTTGTAGATCTATATTTAGATTAAATATAGCCTAGTATTTAGTATTATAGGTAATAGGCTAATTAAATACTAAAATTGGGGGTTTAATTATAATATTAAATAATAGGCAATTACCAAGTCGTAATTAATGGAAAATTACAGGATCAACCCGTATTAAACTATTAGTATAAAGCCTTTTACAGGGTATAACAGAACAGAATTAATAATATTTTCACTTAATTATGGGAAACAAGACTATTCGCCCCATAAGACTAATCGCCCCACAAGATACATCGCCAGATTTTCAATACGCTTCGCACCTGTGATTTTTAGGTATATTTTGGTAATAGGTGTTACTCAAGTGGATTAATTTTAAAGTTAGCGCTATTTGTAGTCACGCTACCTCTGACATACTCTAGTGTAAATATTTTATGTATGTGTGTTTGCTGCTGTTGAAGGTCTAGAAGATGGTGGTCAATTTGGCTACTACACAGGGCAGCCAAAACCCATGCTACTCCACTGAAATCATATGCCGTATCAGCACATATGGAAGTGCTCTCGTCTGTTTACACTCTTTTCCAGTTTTGCCGTATCCGCATAACCCACATATGGAATCTTAACTTAAAATACATCATTGCTCAATGTGCCATGTTGCAGAAATGTAAGTGATTTTGTGGTATCATTTTATACCACTTGCTGACCGTGGTGAAATAAAAATATTGCATTGCCAAAATAGCAACGACACAGCTATTTCAGCATATTTGACGCGAGGTGGTGTAGAAAATCAGTGAGGCTGGTTTTGTTGTTCGGGGAGAATCCCCAGGATGTCGCTTAATCAGCACAGCCTCTATGTTGGAGTGGTTGAGAAACTCCTCCCCCACCACTCACAGGGGAGCAGTACAGAAATATGGAGCCCCCTTTATTTTAATTAATTAGTGTAGACGACAGCGTCATTTAACGTGGTCATCCACCCACGATGTAGTGAGCCGAGAAATTAATCCCTAGAAAAGTTTCGACCTCTTACAGGGTTCGAACCTGTGACCGTTGGCACCAAGTGCCGGGTGCTTAACTGATAGGCCACCGGAGCTCACTAATCAGTGAGGCTTGCCGCCTTGCTCATTATATAGTAGGGAAAACCCTGTATGTATATATATATATATTTTAGGCCATTGCAGGGAGAATTGAACACAACATTAAAACCCTATTCGTTATTTATTACACTTAATAGTTTTAAGCTGGAACATAATATATCACTGAATAATTGTTTTGTATTTACTTTGAAGTAATTTGCAACAATACACCACCAAAAACAATTAGCGACTGCAAGTGGTCTTATAAAAATTCAAACCTTTGTCGATAGATGTCAACATTTCAAAAGTCTACACTATGTATATATATATATATATATATATATATATATATGCATGTGGTCGAACTGCCCTGCGCTGTGTGTGTTTGCCTGTGCCCAATAAGCGACAACCAGGAGTGTCTACCCCAAATTTCAACAAGACAAGCTCTGTACTGTGGTCAAACTTCCACTCCCGCCACTTTGCCTTATATAAATAAACTTTACATCATTGAATTGGGTCTCAAATCACATGATCAATGCCTTATTAGGAACATTAACCATTGAAGGACCGGTAGAAAAGTACTTGCCAATTACTGTATTGCGTATACTAAGATAAGTGTAAGCTGGTCGAACCTCCCCACTTCTCCCCTAAATTAATCAAGTATATTTTAGGTTAGTAGCTACTGGGGGAAAACTATGAATGCTAAACTTCTCCATCTTTTTATTTTTAAATTTGTCATTAATGTTTTTAATGTTATGTTAAGGGGGAATGGATGGTATAAGCAATTCTTCAAGCATCTTCCTTGTCAACATTCTGTATGCATTTGCTTTCATTAAAATGTGGTATTTTGAATGTTAAAATAAACAATTTGAAGAAAGGAAAAAAGTGGGAAAATTATAATAAAAAGAATAAAAGTCAATTTTATTTCACCGCTGTGAGTTTCAGCTGTGATCAAAAGGTTTGTAAAACAAGTATTCAAAAAACAGTTATGTGTGTGTATGTGCAATATGATTATTTTTTTGTAATGTAGAAGAGTCTGTGAGAGACTTAATTGAAAAAGTAATATGATTCTATGTAATGTAGAAGAATTTGATTAGCCCCAACAGCATTAAAACCTGTGATTAAATGCAAATAAAAATCACAATAAAGCATGCAATCAGATATAAATTGAACTTTCATTATTGGTGCTGATGGTCCTGTTACAAATGAACCACGCTGTCGGTGGCTAGGTGTTGCTGTAGATCCCGATGGTCTATACGTAATTAAGTAGTTTGTGAAGTAGAGCAGGCATTGGTGTGATGGGTGGATCCATGGCAATGATGTTTCTGAATATTGGAGCGATGTGCTCAGCAGATAGAATTGGCAAACACATTAGATAGCAAATAAACTTGCTAACAGCAGCGATGTTCAAGTATTCAACGGCTAAGCCCAGTTCTTGTGTTTTCCTGCAGTTAAAATGGCAGCCTTAACGGGTCACATTAGGAAACACATCAGCAAAAGAGGAGTGTGTTTGGGTTTGTTAGTCACTCACCCAGTGATAATCTGTTACACTTGTGAGCAAGTGATACAGGTGGTAGCAGAGAGTCTGTTTTGTGCTCTGGGGTCAAGGTGGTCAGCTAGGACTTTGGTTACTGTAATATATTATCATAAGAAACATAACATAAAAACTTTGAAATACTATTATGTCTGTATGACCGGGTTCTATGACCTAATAAAAGCACTTCCAGGTAAAGCTATGGAAAGTCAATGTCTTGTTTTGTCTTTTGTTTAAAATATATTGGCGACAAGGATAGGATTAAAATGGCTGTTAAGTTTTTAAAATATTTCTTAGTTTTAAGTATGTTGGCAACATATTGCATATAACATATTGCATGTATAAATATTGTGTGGAATCAGCCAACCCATGTTGGTTTACTAATACATTTATTTAATGACACATGATAAAACTAAACTGTGACACTGAAAACAATCTATATTTTTATCAAGTGGGGTGGCATATGGGGCGAATCATCCGATGGGGTGATATGTCAATGGGCAAAGTGTCTTGAAATCCATGAGGCAAAGTCCAATGGGGCAAAGTGTCTAGTACTCTTAATTATTATAAACTAGTAAATAGAAATCAAATTCAGACACTTTAAGTTACTAGGCTAGATCTAGATAAATTCTAGATCTATATGTAGTATATCTAGATGGTAGACTAGACCTATCTAAATCTGAAATGTAATGTTACTTCAACGGACAGTCCACCCTCAGAAAATATTTTTTAAATATGTAATGCTTAGAACAGTAACCAAACATTCTGGCCTAGAAATTTTGAAAAATACAGGGAAAACACAGGGACTTTTTATCCCTTCATTCCAAATTTATAGCCTATGGGGTGGATGGAGGCCATGTTACTAGACAGAAATTCAGTCAACATGCACTTTTTGTACACAATACACAGGGACATTTCTTAAATAAGACGGGGGGAAATACAGGGAAATTGATTTTTGAAATCCTGTCCGTACCCTGTCACAGTAGAGAGTTTGCAGATTTCAGCCTGTGTGGGATGATGGTTTATATTCCATTATCCAAATGGGGCATCTCTTTTTACTTCTCACAAATAAGACATTGTACTGATATCGCAGCATAATTTGTGACACCACTTTGCAGCAATAGCTGTCATAAAGAACATACCTGGTACAAATAATAATAGCAATATTTCAGATCCAGCTGGCAAAAGTACATAACTTTGCAAACAAAATAAAGAATTTTCCATCACAACCATCTTAAACTTATATTAGTTTAATTTTTTTGTTTGTTACTATCCAATGTTACACCATTTAAAACAAGAACCATTAGTTCGAGAAATACATACGCATCATTTACCAGGCAACGAGTAGGTACTCTGAGATATTTAAATCCAAATTTATAGGAAACATTCGGTTAGTCCAATTTAAAGGACGTGGTTGCTGCATCTTTCTGATTAATTGCAGCATAATTTGTTTCTGAGTGTGTGAAGTGTCGTGAGGGCAGAGTGTAAAAATGTGTCGTGCACAAACGACCCATCATATATTGAAGTGTCTCTTATATTTATCATATTTTGTTGTATTTATTAATTTAATTTAAGTTACTTCATTAAAACAAGAATATTATTATTTAGTTATTATGTGCACGTATGTTTGTGTCAGAACAATAGACGATGTGAAGAGAGTATTGGGCTTTGCCAAACTGGATGATGTTGAGTTGAAACATCGTGTTCAGTGTCTTAGCTTCAATTCGGAACTAGATAATGAAGCTATGAAGCTTTTGGAAATAGACAATGATGTGGCCAGTGAGCTTACAGAAGGTCAAAGGTTAGTTTACTATTAATTGTCATTCTTTGGAATAATTAATCTGGATATTTATGTTATATACCCAGTATGTACACAGATGCACACACACACATGCACACACACATCAGCATTTTCGATAGGGAATAGAATTACAAAAAGTAAGCAGCAGCTCACCTGTGGTGGGCTGTAAAAACACTGTGACGCCATTGCAGTGGCATTACTGGAGGGAGGTACGGATGCTGGGGAGAGGGGGGGGGGATGAAGAGCTGACTGTGGTGTATTGGTAGTCACACTAACACAGTAGTAGCCCTTCTTCATTGGGGGGGGGGTATTTTAATGAAAAGATTGGGATAATGGAATATTTGGTGCATTCTGGGCAACTTTTTCTCCAAACCAAATTAGCTGACCCACATATAGCCTAGAACGTCAGCTGCTATTAAAAAGGCTGTATATACATCATGTATATATAATTTCAGTGTTGTTATCCGTGGTTTAAAGACAGATAGTGCAGTTCTGTGTACTAGCAATAAAACATATGAAATGAAAGACACAGAAACATCAAACTCACTCCTCATTCTACAACAGTATTCTCTTGGAAATGAGACGGAGTCGGAGAAAGATGATTTTACAGTAGAGCATACTGAGGTATGTTTGTGTTAAAATGATTTTTTTCGCATTTACAAGTTGAAACAATGGTAACAATGTACAGACATGTTTCCTTTATGTTGGAATACTCCCAATGTTCACTGTGTGTGATGATTCACCTTCCAATGTTCACTGTGTGTGATGATTCACCTTCCAGGTTTTACGATATTAAACTGGTGAAAGGTTACACCAACTTGTTGGGACATTTTCAAGATTCACAGCCAGGTGTTGAATGATATTCTGTATTTACCTGTAGCATGTTCTATTTTAGGTGTGTGCCTTGAAACACGAATATTATGAATTGCGTGTTGTGAAGCCACGTCTGCAGAATATGAAACATATCTTAGAGGAGAATATGTACAGTGGCCAGGAATATGAAGCGGATGATCATCATCAAGGGTCAAAGGTTATACTTTTAATATCTGATCAGTTCAATCCACTAATGTGCTTCTCACTTGGATCTGTCTGTCTGTCTTCCTGCCTGTCTGCCTGCCTGCCTGCCTGCCTGCCTGCCTGCCTGTCTGTCTGTCTGTCTGTCTGTCTGTCTGTCTGTCTGTCTGTCTGTCTGTCTGTCTGTTGCATGCTGCATCCTGCTCTGATGCCTGTCCTGCCAGGTTTACTGCTCCTGTCTCTATCTGCTTCATGCCTGCCTGCCTGCCTGCCTGCCTGCCTGCCTGCCTGCCTGCCTGCCTGTCTGTCTGTCTGTCTGTCTGTCTGTCTGTCTGTCTGTCTGTCTGTCTGTCTGTCTGTCTGTCTGTCTGTCTGTCTGTCTGTCTGTCTGTCTGACAAATATGTAACTGTTAATTAATTATGTCTATTCAAAAAGTATACAATGGATGACTTAAGAGACCTGATACAGGCTAGTGACATTGAGATAACACAAGGACTGGTTGATTTACAAGCTTGTCTAATTAATGGTGAGTGATGACCAATAAAGTAAATAACCCCAAATAATCATTATATTTAAAGATCCTGCTATGCAGATGAGAATTAATAACATGCTGTACTTCCATTACCTTTATTTACCTGTTGCTCTAGTGGCACATTATCACATCAGGTAATCAATTACATGGTGCCAATGCTAATAATAGTTCAATTCATTTTGGAGACTCCTACCAAAATATGATTGCCATTTTCAAGTGGATTAATATCTCAGTTCTCACGGGGGTGGCTGACCACTATACAACATTAAATGGTGCTATCATCTAGCTCAGTATCCCTATAATACAAAAAGTTGTCTGTCTAGCCATCTCAACAAATAAAAACTTTCTTGTATAACAGTTCAGTTGGGGAAAAAAAACGAGTAATTGTTATATTAAACTATTAACAATAACAACAATAAGTTAATAGATATACTCTTCCATATTGACTGTTGATTGTTTTGTTTTCTTCAGGTTATTGGCGCCTGTTGGACTTCGATTTTCTCAGCAAACTTCTAAATGATTTGATTCAGTTACAAGATGAACATGGCTGGAGTTATAACGCCATTCCTGCTGAAGTATGTTGTGATGAACTACAAGAGATTTACTCCAGGTACTGTTTGTTTGGTTGTGTGTGTGTGTGTGTGTGTTTTAGGATACATATAGAGAGGCACAGGTGCAGAACATCAACAACTCTAAATCTCCTTCACTAAGTCTATTCTGAACAAACTGAAATACTATAATTTACAGAGAGCATGTATGTTTCTCATGAACACTAAGAAGAACTGAATTATTTTTACCAGAAGTTTGAAAAAATATTGTACTATATTAATATTAGATTTGAAATAATAGAGGTATAAATATTTGCACTTACCATATATAATTGCTTATATATCACGCTCGTATATCCGACACACCTGTTTCTAAACCCCCCTGGAGTCATTTTGACATCTATTTCGGAGTTTAAAGGTGCGACTTATACGCAAGTATACACGGCAACTTGCAAAAATTGCACCATTTAATTTCAAAAAATTTGGATGGTTTATAAGTAAATATTATCTGTTTCTTACTGAGAAAAGTTGTTTGATATAAATTGTTTGATTTAAATTATTGATTCCTGCTTAATTTAATGTAACTAATTATGTATAATATTGATATATGGTGTATAGACCTGACAACATCTTTTTAAGATCGTAATAAAGCTGATCAGTTTCATTTTGTTTTCACCCTAAACATGGTACTATAAATAAAGCGTGACCAGCTTATGTTTAGTGTAAAGTGTTTGATGATATTTTCAATTTTTCAACCAGGGATGTTTTAATTCATGTGCTAAGATGCTATTCCGTGTTACCACAAGGCGAGTCACTACATGTTGATGTAGATATAGCAGGTAAGAATTTGATGGTGGTGGTGGTGGTGGTGGTGATGGTGTGTGTGTGTGTGTGTGTGTGTGTAGTATATATATATATATATATATATATATATATATATATATATATATTAAACTGCTGGTTGTTGTTTTCAACACCTGTGTCTACATTCTGCCCTGTTCTGAGTGTTTCTAGCTATCTATATCTCTCATCACCTATTCAGACTTGCATATGAAATGAACAGTGAATACAGAGATATTATGTTTTGATTAAACAGTTACATTAAATTTGATTAAAAAGCAGATCTCTCCTTTTTACTTTCTTGTTTATATTAAAACAGATAACGATGAACGCTCACACATCCAGTCATATTTTTTACCTATTTTCATATTTCCAGTTAACCAAAGTTACAAATTGGATGAAGATAAAATCTGTCGTTTTTTTGCTGAGTTACTTCTTCGACCCGTTGACAAGGTTTGTAGCACCTTTGTAATAAATAAATGTCAGCAGTTATGATTTGTACAATTCCACGTTTTGTTTATTAGTGTTATTACAGTATTAAACATGTTCTATTCGGCAAATTAAAGAAACGAATAATATGTTAATATTTCACATTGTTGCAATGGATATTTCAACTTTTTTGTTTGTTTGTTTCTGTTACAGTTTAATTTAAAAGATTTCTGTGACACTTGGCAGCAAGCAGTACCAGAGGGAATGAACACAAGTCTTTATCAGTTGGAGGTTGGTGGTATTTAAGATTTATCATGCCACGTAAATGTGATAAAAGTTTATAAATGCTGTACAGTTTCCTGCTTCGGAATATCGTCAGCTCGTTGCTTTGTTGTTCGGGGAGAATCACTAGGCTGTCGCTTATTCGGCACAGCCTCTATGTTGGAGTGGTTGAGAAACCTCCTCCCCCACCACTCATAGGGGAGCGGTACAGAAAGATGGAGCCGAAATACCCTGAGGGAGTGTTTTACCTCCTCGGGGGATTTTTAACGTCCCCCTTTATTTTAAATAATTCAGTGGAGACGGCAGCGCCGTTTAACGTGGTCAGCCACCCACGATATTGTGAGACAAGAAATTAATCTCTGGAAAAGTTTCGACCTCTTATGGGGTTCGAACCTGTGACTGTGGGCACTAAGTGCCGTGTGCTTAACCGATAGGCCACCAGAGTTCACCTCAGTTCGTGTTAGATTGTGATGCTAAATATTCGCTTTCAGTCTATAATAAGTATTCCATGACTGTATACTGAATACAAGCTATGTTATTATGTCTTTGAACCGAAGTAAATATTCTCACTATGTTCAATAGGGGGCAGCACTGGTGGAGCGAAACACTAATCCTGAAGTGATCACATATTATCCCGTAAATGAGCTGCCTGAAGATAGTGCAGAGAGGTAAACATTTATGGAAATTAAAAGTTTTAATTCTGGGCTCCTTTTGGTATTAAACTATGAAGCGATAGATCTAGACTGATCGTACAACATTTCATTGTTTTAATAATTATTTTAATAACATTTAGGTTCAACAGCCTTTTCAAAAAGAAGGCTAAATGGTCATTAGAAGAGATTACTCCCTATTTAAGGTAACTAACATCACACAGATCCACCAGAACTTGCATATATATATATATATATATATATATATATATATATATATACAATGGAAATTAAAACGATTCAGTATGTGCAATTATTTTATGAAGATATTATTTTATGGAGTATCGATAATTGTTTGACAACTAAACTTGTTGCATATTATTCGCATTCAGGGATTTGTGTACAGAGAAGGTAGGAGTCAGTACACTGTTGTTGAAGTATGCCAGAGCATCCACGCAAAATGGAACCAAACTCTACAGCAGTAAAAAGCTGATGCACTGAAGTTGGATTTTAATTGTTTTTTCTAATAAATTTTCCAATTGGCAGCCATTTGTTATATTTTTATTTTTAACAATTCTTTGTTTACATAATAACCTATTATCAGTAAATTTTTCTCCTGCGGAACAACATCTGCGTAATTAGTCGTCTGTTGTTATAATTTGTTGAGTGAGATAAGATTACTCTTTTTCAAAGCCACTTCCATCCTTTAAAGATTAGTTTTTAAAATATTACTTTTAAAGAAATTAAAAAAAATTATTTGTGTGTGCTATAGAAAACCTTTACAATTATAGATGACTGTTTTACAGATTAGAGCCTTACGAGTATTTTTTGTGCATGTCATGATGGCGCCATTCGATTATATATTCTGTTTAACTCGTTAAATGTCTTACTTCTCTCACTTCTGCGTGAATTGAATACAAGTTCTTCACTTAAACAATCATTGGTCACTTCAACTGGAAAATATGTGACCAGTTCCAGTGGTATTTAGAACAAGTCTGCCTCAAATATACCTCAAGCCGATAAACCAATTGGTAATAATGAATGAAGCTTGTATGACACAGCCTTGCATACGAAGCTGTGTGTATCCATAAACAACATGTGTCGAGTTTCCCAATATTACAGCAAAACAGCCCTGTTATTACCACCAGGGTACTGATAACGCATTGACGAGAGATTGACAGGTGATATTATGCTCAGATATTAACTTCTCTTTATGCAATTACGAAAGATGTCATTTGGTAGGATATTTTAAATTAAGTTAAATAACTACAGTAGGACTGGTTTTATGCTGGGATGGCATTAGTGTTTGTGTAATTATATATAAAAGTACACATACATTCATACCAGAACAAACTGGAGCCAGTTGTCCTATTTGGGATCAGTGCAAGTCTTATTCCTGCTGATCCTCTACAAGATAACTCGTGGGCATATGCAACAATGGCATCTAATCTCATGAGTTGGATGACTGTGTTGCAGTTTGCTATTGTACGCAAGAACTGTACAATAGCTGCATTTCATATACCTTAAGCAGCTGTAGTAGAATATCAGTCGAAGCATCAGTGCAATGCTTATTCCTTCTGACCCTCTACGAGTTAACGGATTTGTACACATTTTACCAAATGTATTGAGATGAGTGTTTGGCTCTCGTTAAAGTCTTGTTTTTTTTGTAAATGCATCAATTTTACCAACTTCCAGTAATGGGACCAACAAATAAAACTAAAAAAACTTTATGTTCTGTGATTATATTTGGTGGTTTTTGGGTGAGGAAGATCAACAATGTACGGACATAAAGGATTGAGTTTATCTCTGATGCTGGTCACACGCGAGATCTACGGCCCGAGGGTCAACTCTCTCGGGTATTGTCCCACAAGTCATAGAAATCAGTTGGATTCGAACCCAGAACCACTGAACTATCGGAGCACACAGGGTTAGCCGAACGTGTTTCTAAACTCAGAGAGACTGTTCTATATCTAATGACGTTTATTATTAAACCCAGCACACGCGACAACTGGTTGGAAGTCTACAAAAGAAGGTACGCCCACGTGTTAACATATGAAGTAAGCGGAGCCAATACAGCCATACTGGGGCTCGCTGCTGCAGTCGTTGTCGTAGGTTTGAATATCTTGAATCGGTCCCCCAACTGTTACCGTACACACTCGGTTACTACGCGTCTGGAATACAAATGAATGATATTTAGATTGTGGCGATCCGGATCGTTTAAAGTAGTGCGCACATCTAGATCGCATGCATATTGATTGATTGATTGACTGATTCCTTTCCTATGGTCGGATGTGAAGATGTGGCGTGTGGTTGGTTATCTGGTATCGGAGAACGTCCACGTTACTATACTTACAAACTTGCAGATTGTGAAGAAGGCCAATTCTACCTCCGGCGGCGCTTTGATCATCATTGATGTGGTGGACTTGTGATAGGAGGTACCGTCTACTACATAGTTCATGCTAAACTTCGGCGTGTCTGGCTGGAATGTTGATGAGGTTGGTACAGATTTGTACCTGTTATGATAGTATTGGGTTAATTTATGTACGATATGATGTTATTTACGCTTACCTGGCAGAGGTCATCATTTCCCAGGTATTCAAAGGCACCTGT
The DNA here is from genome assembly GCA_025642065.1 of Paralvinella palmiformis. Classification (NCBI taxonomy): domain Eukaryota; kingdom Metazoa; phylum Annelida; class Polychaeta; order Terebellida; family Alvinellidae; genus Paralvinella; species Paralvinella palmiformis. Next base: position 364,720 of record JAODUP010000251.1, read on the forward strand.
CTGTTCGTCTTTGTAGGCCTTGACCCATCCGTGATAGCCCTTTGCGGAATTGTCATCAATTTCACCTGTGTGTATATATATATATATATATATATATATACATACCTCTGTGTGTGTGTGTGTGTGTTCCAATTAGGAAGTATACCTTACCTAGAAATACATGTTCAAAGCCAGAGCTGTCCATAGTACCGCCAGTCCTCGTGTATGGTGAGAACCAAAGATTGTACAAGTAATTCTTCCACACAACAGGATCCAGAAGACTGCTATCTGGATAAAGAGTAATGACGACGATGATGATAAACACCAGACATGTTTTAGTACTAGAAACATGTCAATTCAGTATGGTATCGTTCTTTTAACACGTAAGAGTCATCTTTATAATTAAGAATATCCTAACTGGTCTACACAGTGATAGTTAGCAAAGGGATTAGGGACCCGGGTTGTCCTTTTTGAAAATAGGATTCGTTTTGTTATCGCTTCCTGTGATTGCGGGTATATACATAACAACCTGTATGTCCTGAAAGGCGATTTTAATAACAGAGGGAGACAAAACGATTTCTGGGTCAACAGATTGCACGTATTGGTTAGAGTCGTATGCATAAACGATTTATAATATGATGGTTTTATTCTAATCGACTATTTTAGCCATTTAGTTTTTAGAATTTTGGAAAACTTCTTTTTAAGCAGAAGCTCAAACAACGCCATTTAAAGCGCAAATCTTGCGTTTCCCAGGCGGAGTTGTGTAACCGTATCGAAAGCTCAATAACACTCCATGAGCCGAGAGGATAGCAGCACCTTCACTTACTTCTGGCACCCAGGAACTCTCTGGCCAGATTCATGGCATCTGTAGCAGTCAGAAGATCCAGATAGTCGCTCCTCTCTCCTTCACAACTCAGATCGCAGGGATCTTCAGTACCCGTGACGGTGATGTAGTTATCCAGAAGATCAACGTGTGGTCCATATGTATGGCTCTGCAGTCTCGTCTCGTCCACGTACGTAAAGAATGATCCGGGACCGGCATTGACGTCGTATTGACACTCGGTGTCCGAAAAGAAGGTACCTGCTGCCTCGGCCGCATTCCAGATGTCACTAGTTACATCCAGAATCTCTTGATCGCTGGTCTGTCCTGGATAAAATCAAACAATACGAAAATGTTTACGAGAGACACGAACGTGGCAGAAGAAAGTAAACATCTGTTTTTAATCAGTTTGCGCATATCGAAGTTTCATTTAGGGAGGAAAAATATTATTTCCACTTTGAAATCTGCTATTTTGGGTATCGCACACTAAGAATCAGCCATTTTGTTGTAATTGCTTTGAATTTTGATGTAAATTGTCCTATTCATGTCATATATAATGACACAATTATTTATTTATTCTAACTTTCATTTTTTTTATAAAGACTAATCATTATGAAACCGGCACACTTCAAACAATTAATAAATGGATAAATAATAGTATAGATACTTGTAAATAAATCGTCATAGGGCCTAGATTTCGTATATTGTCATATTAATACAACACAAGCACAGTTAAAGGGATGAGATACGAACACTCGTATTAATGCAATAAGAAAAAAATCCCCCGGTTTGCGTCAATTAGGCGTACGTTAAATTCGTTAAATTTTAGTTCAGCGAACGTCATTACCTCGGATATCATAAGTAGGATAAATAAAATTAATAAAGATGATATACACACATAAAGATACCTATAAGCAAAAAATGTATTAATATGGATGATAAAACACAGGTAAAGATACTTAGCTGGTAAAAATTTACATATTGATGGATATATCATAAAAAACGTATAATCATTTGTCATACACTGATACTGGTGATATATGGGAACAGGTTGCCATTAGATAGATGCACTAGACGAGTAAGGTAAATGTTTATCATATAAATAAACAGAAGACAAACTAAAATACGTAACAATAAGTTTAAAAAAAGGTCAGGTGATGAACGAGGGTCACAGGTTGAAAACTCCAATTAGCCAGCTATAGATATAACCTGCCTAGCCAGTTATAATCAAAGTATGGCTGCCAACCTTTGTAGCAAGTTTATTTTTCATAATTTAAGTTGATTTAGACTAAGTAACACATTCCTTAAATTAGCAAACATTTGCCCCTCCCGCTGAAATCACTACCCTAGATTTCATTTCCCCCGGTCTCAATTACCTCAACCAATCGGAGCTTGGCTTATTGTAGGTGTGACGTCATTTCCCTCGATTTCATACACGTGGAGCGGGATAATACATAAACAGTCACGAAATGTCCTAATTAATTGGCTTTTGTTGGCATTTATCGATATCGTGTTTGGTTCAATGTTAAAAACCATTCGATTCTCGATCTAAAAGCACCGAATTTATTACGTAAATGACCATATAAGCGCCGTCAAAGGAAGCCTGAAATGTCGATCGTACTGTTCACACTCGGAGAGTTAGATACCCTTTCTATAGTGTGCAGTATAGTGGACATCCGCGAAAAAGGTCATTGGCTACGCTACGAACTCCCGTGATAAAATACCGCTTTTTAAAAGAAAGTTCAAGGCCATGGCTATTATCTATGAATAATAACTATTTGTTTGCAGTTGTGAGCCAACGGAAATTGGTAGCTTAAAAGTTATTTCGATGATAAGTAGCCAGATATTGTTTTTATGTGACTTTCACTTTGTTAAAATTTACATTTAGACTTTTACTGGTATAGGTATTGCTGAGAGAGTGGACGTTTATAATTTACTTTGGCACTGAATGACAGGTAGACAGACACGAGATATACAGCAGTAGCCAATGATTAACGGGCGAGACACCACTTGGTTTACATATTCCGCAGTTATCTCGCCACTATCGGGTTCGTTTGGGCGACAACAGAGCTGGCCATCTTTAAACACTTAACCCAGATTGAGCCGACTCCGTTGAAAAGGCTAATGGGATTAAATCGGACATTTAGGCAAGAACTCGGTGTAAAATAATAGGGCCCACGTGACTGAACCGAAATGCGAATGATTGGATCAGACAAATGGCTAAAAGTGGGATCCCATCACGTCTAACCTCGTCACGAAGTCGGAATCACGATGCAGCGAACTGAATCAAATGCCAGTGAAAGTTAAAAAAATGATATAAACAGCTCGTAAACTTACTCCATGTTCGGTGACTTGAAGTCGCGAGGTGATTAGTTTGAAAACCATTGTTAAAGCATATAATTGTAAATATAGTAGTTCCGATAGTGTGTGTCTTCGCCCATGTGTGTGTGTGTGTGTCTGTGTGTCTGTGTGTCTGTGTGTGTTAGCTTACCTGAGACCAGCAAGAGATAACTCGCGAGGAACAACCAAATGAAAGACATGATTCAAGTCGGCGTCCAGATGATCTGCCTTCCGTAGGTTGATTATGGCCTGTCTCTAATACGGTTTCTATTTATATAAATCTTCTTATCAACGTACTGATAAGTTATTGTATGAACGTGCTTATCGACCAATAAATCAGTGTCGATGTATAAAGTTGATAAAATGCTTAATAACACCGTTGATGTATCTTTGCGTCTATATGTGCGTCCAAGTGTCCATATGTTTAAATGTATTTTATCGTTTAGTTATTTACTTTCTTGCTTGTCTGTTTCATATGTACCCTCACCCCTTCAAATCCCCCGCACACACAGACACATACACACATACACACAAACTAAGTTATCCAATGTTACACATGTTTGTACATGTGTAAGCGAAGACCTTCGTGTGACAATGAATTTCGATTGTGTATTTATCGCAGAAATAGACTGCGAATGTGACAGCTGTGTGTGAACGCTATATAATAACCAGAGAGCTGATATTAATTCTAATACGTATTTCTATTTAGGCCCTACAATCTTAATGTAGAACAAAAAAAGAACAAGACCATCTGTCATATATTAAATTAGATCGAGTCCTCTCGGCCAAATATTACATGTGTGTTTGGTTTGATGATTATAAATATTTCGTAGGTTTGAAATGGTCGGTGGATATTAATTTTTATTATTCCTAACACATACTATCCTATTTATCTCCAACGGGAGCCCGGTAACTCGTCAGCTCATTTGCGCGTGATTGATATTGAAGTCGCCTAAACAAGTAAAGATGCGTGCGGGAGACGTCATTTGTGATGCTCATCTACATATTACTGGCCGTTCAATAGCTAGGTATTTTAGGCTCATTGCCGCGGGTCGTAACGCTGTGAATAGATTGTTGAGGGAGCGGAATTTTAAACGTAATGGGGGGGGGGGTGATAGGGAAATGTTTCGGTTCGTTGAATTGCGCGTCTATTACAAAGCAAATGGGTTAATAACATGCAGCTTTGGGGTTGTTCGGATGACGACATGGAAAATGTTGGTGATTAGCGCCATAGAGACAAATAGTAACAATGTTTGGCATTTTGAATTTCTGAAGCTTGAAATGTTACGCGTGTTTTAAAAAACATTCTGGAATAGTTCATTCTAGGACACGGGTTTGACTTTGAGTATAACTAATAAATTACGTGTTTCAAGCAATTGAAGGAGTGCGTGCATGAGTCTCTCTCTCTCTCTCTCTCTCCTCGCTCGCTCGCGTTCTCTTGTGTGTGTGTGGGGGGGGGGGCGTTGAAAGCATGGAAACAAGCGACTATAACATTTATTAGCGTTAATGTTTCGTCGTTATATTAGTTCCCTTTTTTAGCTGCGCTATTTGGTGCTGTGTCAATATCATCACAATCATCGATGTGGTCATCATCATCATCATCATCATCATCATCATCGGTGCCGTCGTCGTGGTCAACCCTATCATTAGCGCATAACATTACAGGCAGTAGCTTAGTTTTTATGTTAATTTAACAAAGTCACAACAACAACAACGTAAACAATACCCGGCTACCAATAATCGGAAATAACCTTTGACCTTTATAAAATTACCAGTTCCCGTCGGTTCAAAAGAGTTAGTATTCAAAGGTAATAGCCATGACCTTGAATTTTTTTTTTTAAGAAACAAAAGCTCTTTGTTATAAATTCCAAACAGAGACATAATACACATTCCGGACACGCCCTAGTCGATTACCCGACATACGCACTACAATAATGAAATAGAAATGTTGCAAGTGGAACACTGTGTGTGTGTGCGTGCGTGCGTGCGTGCGTGCGTGCGCATGTGCGCATGCATGCGTGCTCTATTTCGAGAAAATGGCACTCCCACCACAGCGTGAAATATGACCTCGATAACGGTATACCACCTTCAGCGTCGTCGTAAACTACGACAAAAAACAAGGATTTTGAGCCAGTTAGCACACAGAACTATAACCTGTTACAACGCTAGCCGTCTCTCCACGGCAAGGGCTATCTGAAATGAAACGCGTCGAAGCAGAAAGAAAAGAGTCAAATGTTGGACAATTTGCATTTCTATTGTTTAGATCCGATATCAGAAAGCTGGTAAGTGATGATTCTGTGTTTTACTTACCACTGGGGAACCTTCTACCAATTTCGGTGTAAATGCGCAGTATTCGTGACCCGAAATTCATCTTTGGACGACGCTCATTCGGAAAAAACAGATTGCCTCTGGGATCGAATACTCGGCGGACCTGAAGTCGCCGAGGTAGCGATTTAAGGTGTGCATTTCAGTTGTTTGACTAGCGCTTGGCCTTTGACTCGGTGGACCCTATTAGGTTTTCAACTTGGTGATGAGATAAAATGTGATCGGAAACTGGACTTACACGTGATAATGTACATTAAGTACTGTAATGAAGTGGTCAAATAGTCGCAGTAAAATCGGGTATCGTTTATTTTGTGGGTATACTTAATACCCGATATCACCAATTCACAGACACCGAAACGGAGAGGTGTTGCTTCAAGTGACTGCTCTAAGCCACGAATAACGCGTTTAGCTTGATTTGAACGTCACGGTTCGCTAAGTCATCGTTCCGTGTTGTTTACCTGTGCTATGGTTGGCTACCTACCGGAGCGAGTCGACTATTTCGCTTCTGGTGACAATCATGAACAACTACAAAACGTCTGAGGATCTCTCGGATCCCAGTACCAACGCCACCGCCGAAACGTCGGAAGTTGGATCTGAACGAACACCACATGGCTACGTCGCTCCGTCGGATTTCGACAGCGGTTATATGGAAGCTCACGATATGGCCGAAAGCAAAGAAACGGTCGACGTCAGCCAACCTGAACAGCATCATGTCAATGTGAGACCAACTTCGATTAAGTTGACTTTGACTACAGAGCCCAGAGGCGTCATGGATAGCGCATCTAACAGGGAAGAGGAGGAGGATGCCGAAAACAAAAAAGATGACAAACCAAAACTGTAAGCCGAATTACGTAATTTATCCTTTAGGTGTGTCAAATATGGTCAATTAATAGCCGGAATTGTTTTTTAATCGGCGAAAGGAAGGAGATTAGGCTAATTAAGAGTTTTAAAAAAATTCACTGCCAGAATGGAAAATTTAATTTGCTATAATTGCTCTGTCTAAATAATTGTCTTTTATTATTCACAGATTACACGGAGGGGTTCTGTTTAGCACATTTTATTGCATTTTGATAATTATTCTTGGAATAGCTTTGCCAGTAAACGAAGCTCTAAGAGGTCGCTGGTTAGAAGACATTATTTCTGCGGTAAGTACTAATAATGACTGCACGCGCCTTCAACATCTCGAACGGACGTTTACGACTATAATACTTAACCATCTTTGTCTCGTACTTTCAAAGTAAAGTACTCTTACTTGGAACCGAAGTTCTACTGCAGCTACAAAACATCAATGACTGGATTATTAGTATTTCTAGCATTAGATTATGCATAAAAACTAACTGGACGATTACAATTGCAACATGCACGCACAAATGTACACACACGCACACACACAAATATATATATATATATATATATATAGAGAGAGAGAGAGAGAGAGAGAGAGAGAGAGAGCACCATTACTCTAAACGGGTGAATGACAATTGGCATGCGATTGAAATGATTCCCTTTGTTTTCCAGGTATTTCAGGTGTACTTGTACGCCGTCAGTTTCTTGTTCTTAGTGGTACTGGAAGTGTACTTGACGTTCACCGGCAGATGTCGCCGTAAGCCTGTCACCAATAGCGCCGAATCACCGGGAAGCCCTAATCGTCGCAACGAGCCGGCATACGTCAACATGGCGTTTGATGACCAACTCCCAAGTAAAGGGAGATACGAGTCCAGAAATGGACAGCTTACTCTACGGGATCTTAGATTATCCAGTAGGAGCAGCGTACTGAGTGATAGTACTGTCTTTGACGACGATGGGAAGACGGCGTTTGGTAGAAAGGCGTTGCATGACAGCACGGAGACTACGTTATATATACGGATCGTATTTATAGGTAGGTTTCTGTTTGGAGAGATGGGGGGGGTGTCACATTTAAACAAAGAGCGCCGGGGATAAAACATAGAACTGGCCATGAGTCTCCTGAAGATCATTTAAATAATAATAATAATAATGCATAAAGTGGAAGGCATCAATGACCAGGCATGGTGAGTGTGTACTGTTAAGTGGAAAAGGGGTGGTTTTGGTTTTGTTGTTCGGGGAGAATCCCCAGGCTGTCGCTTAATCAGCACAGCCTCTATGTTGGAGTGGTTGAGAAACGTCCTCCCCCACCACTCACAGGGGAGCAGTACGGAAAGATGGAGCCGAAATACCCTGAGGGTGGTCACCGCCAGTGTGTTTTACGTCCTCAGGGGGTTTTTAACGTCCCCCTTTATTTTTAAATAATCCAGTGGAGACGGCAGCGCCATTTAACGTGGTCAGCCACCCACGATGTAGTGAGCCGAGAAATTAATCCCTGGAAAAGTTTCGACCTCTTACGGGATTCGAACCTGTGACCGTTGGCACCAAGTGCCGGGTGCTTAACCGCTAGGCCACCGGAGCTCACTTGGAAAAGGGAATTGAAGTCTCTCATTTATATCATTCCAGTCTTAGGGCTTGCCGCTATGGTTTACGATGGATTAATGATAAAGCAGCTCCAGGAAGGCTTCTCCCTGTCTACTTGCACGAAGAAGATTATATTCTGGCCGCAATACGTTCACGTCGGCTTCCTTCTGGTCCAGTGTTACTTCTTCTTTAAACACTCCCAGGTAAGACACACACACAAACACACAAACACACACACACACACACATGGAGATAGATAGATAGATAGATAGAAGAGAGAGAGAGAGAGAGAGAGAGAGAGGAGAGAGAGAGAGAGAGAGAGAGAGAGAGAGAGAGAGAGACAGACAGACAGAGAGAGACAGAGAGAGAGAGAGAGAATAAAATATCTGTAAATCAGACATAACGATTAGCCTCATACCCCCCTCCCCCAGATCAACTTACTGTACTAATTAAACCATTTACAGCTGAAGTCATTACGTAACAAAGTCATCCTCCGAATGGGATTTATTCACGTCATGGCGACGGATATCAACGTAATGATTCGAGCATTCATCACACAAATCTACAACGGAGATCTATATCGGGGAGATGATAATATAACGTCAACAGGACAAAGTAAGTGATGCATTAATATGTAGATCTTTGTAAATCGAGTGTTCATCTCTTCCGGGTGACATTAGCCGAACTTCAAGACGTCGCCGAACATTAATGTTCCCTCTCCCCCACCCCATTTCAGACAGCACGAGGACATCGCAGTGTGCCTACGACGAAAACGAGATGATGTACCGTGCCGCCCCCTATCTGTATCCGTGTCTCATAGAGTACAACTTCCTGGCGGCGGCGCTGGTCTACTTCATGTATTCGTCGCTCGCCGACGTCGGCGTCTGCTGCCCGCATCGGGGCGACGAGGCGAGGTCACCGAGGACGGAAATCAACTGCGAAAGGACGCACAAAGGCATCTTCTTCGGCATCGTCCTGTTGGCCGGCACCACGGTCAGCGTCATCCTCTTCTTCGCCTACCTAACCAGTCGACAAGATGGCGGCTTGTCGTTGTTGATATATCAAATATCGGAGCTCGCTCTCCACGTCATCTTGATATTGACTGTCGTCGTCGCTTGGTGTCAGACCGGACGACTGAAGCGGTACTCGGACGTCTACTTGACGTTCGAAGATGGCGTCCTGCTCGCGTCGATGTCGCTCGGCATCCTGTTCAACGTGTTCTTCCTGCAGCCGGTCGTCGCGAAGCTCGCCGACGCCGGCAGCGACCCGATTCTTGTATTGTCCCTCACCGGAAGCGTGATCGCCGTCATCGCCAAAGTCGTCCAGACCTGGTTCATCGTCGACCTCTCGTGTCGCGGTCTCTCCCTGGACGGCGAATGGCAACGAAAACCGGGACGCGGCAGCATCATGTTCCTTCTGCTGACCAACATCGCCATTTGGCTGCTGAAGACGTTCCAGGTGCGCTCTCTCGGCCTGCTCCTGGACGTCCACCAGGTGGCCTACGGCTATTTGCCGTGGCAGCTGATCACAGACAGTTTGGTGCCGTTCTTGGCCTACTACTACCTGTATTCGAGCGCTGGTCTGGCGAGGACCTGGCACCAGATGTACACCGACGGCTCCAGCGACGGACGATTCGACGGCCAGTGTTCTCCGAAGTACGACAGATACTCGAAGCCGGCGAAGGAGTTCGAATTCGTCCGACAGCGGAGAGTTAACAGGGCGATGAGGTTAGGGGTCGACGGTAGAATAGTGTCGCCGGTCTCCGACGTGTGAAGGAAGGTCTCGTCCGGATCTACGTCGCGTTGAGTGTTGATAGACCGCCTCGCGTACGCTGGGACAGTGAAGCCCCGACAGTAAAAAAGAGGTTTGTTTTGACAGAGCTGGTACATTCTGGCTTCTTGTGCGAGATATTTAGCAGGTCAAATAACTAAGCCCCCGTAATATATCGTGCATAGGAATATATCGGATATATTGTTTGCGTCGAGAGTTTGAGATTGAGAGAGAAAGACATTGAGAGAGAAAGGTATTGAGACAGGAAGATACTGTGTGTGTGTGTGTGTGTGTGTGTGAGAGAGAGAGAGAGGGAGAGAGGGAGAGAGAGATAATTTAATTGAGATTAATGCCTCGTTATATTCTATTGGAGAAAATTCTAAAATTTAAATTCAGAACAGAATTAAAGTTGAACATCTGTCTGTCGTATTTTTGGTACCGAAACGAATAAACCTGTTCTTTGTGCGAGTTGAAAAAAGGTCGAGGAACATTTGTATATAGGTATAAATAAAACATACTGCATTATAAACCTGTGTGTGTGTGTGTGTGTGTGTGTGTGTGTGTGTGTGTGTGTGTGTGTTGTGTTTAAACATGCTGCCATTCGACGCGTTTATCATAACACCCGTGTTTTTTACAACGTACATATTGACAGATTGACAGATAGCAGACCATTTTGTTTTATGTAGAAATGTTTCTCGCCCACAGACTGTCAGTCAATCAATCGACGTAACTATATTTTATTATTTTGTTCCGACGATTGACGGGGATGTTCGGTATCATATCTCCTCTATCTGGTCTCTGTTTATTTATCTCAGATGCGTCTTGTTCGATCTCGCGCACAGGATATAAAGCGCCTGAGTTTTTAGGAATTCCCTCCACGTCAGAGTTCTGGAAAGCGGAGAACAACGGATCATAACACCAGCTGACGATACTATTTTTCTCCTCATATTGATAATTCTTATATTAATAAGGATTTGGTGGATTTGTATCGATGCTCGATATGTTCTCATTTACTTCCCTCTTAATTTGGTTTACGTAGGTTATTCAACTTCAAACGATAATATTTTTACGCCCACCTGATCTCACTCCCGCCCTCCTTCCCCGTATCCCTTTAAATTTCTTATCGAGTTTTGTATACATTTCAGGGCTAAAAATAAGGAAGAAAAGTCCATTGGTCAACAGGACCAATTGATCTCAAAAGTAATTGGTCCTTCCTAAATTTTATTCGTCCTACCAAAAACCGCTTAAATCGAAATATCAATTTTATTGATCAGACGGACCAATGGTCGATCATTTCAGTTGGTCTTTCTCATTATTCGTGGATCATTGACCAACGGATCATCGATTAATTCGATCCCTGTATCTTATTGGAGTGTCACTTTATATCACCTTTGAATGGCTCAGGCTAGTAAGGACGGTTTTATTAAAGTTACAATATTATTAGTATTATCTGTAACAATTTTTTAAAAAATTTTCCGGGTATTCTCGAAGCCATCTCTAAAACATCTTATCATCTAACCACGAAAAGCGAACATGTCAGCTATTTATAAATTAAGATAGGATCTTAATCCCACATCTGTCTTTATACCTTGATACCACCCCACCCACCCCGTCAATACAGGAGATCGATATTTTATTAACGACTATATAATATACTAAGCAGGCTCAGGATCAATAGTGAGCTCCGGTGGCCTAGCGGTTAAGCACCCGGCACTTGGTGCCAACGGTCGCAGGTTCGAACCTCGTAAGAGGTCGAAACTTTTCCAGTCTAGCAGTAGACTCATGGCGCATGCGCACGCCAGTGATAATGCGCCGGCATAGATGGCATAATTCTAGTAAACAAACGGGTGTGCTATTTGGATCGAAAATACTACATTCCAAATCGGAGACATTGTGTTACACAAAAGTATTGATTGATAGAGCAATAATCTGGCATTGATATATTGCATTTGCGTATTATTTCACGTAAATTAACGCGAACAATGAGTTGATTTTAAAATGTAAATAAACGTCTGTCGCGATTTCAATGTTCAAGCGATAACCGATACTAGCGGACTTCGCTAAAGAAATAGTTACTCTCATTTTTTCACTTTGTTGACAATACCAACATTTTATAATGGAATATGCTGAACAACAAGAAACTAATCTATCACCAGAAGTATTTTCCTATCTGAATTCCAGTTGTATTACGCAGTAGATCGTTGTTCAAACCGAGATGTTCAGAACAAGAATCTGGCCTACATTGAAAACCATGAAACTCCGCCTCCGCTGTTCTGGGCTGTACCCGGCGGTGAAGCGAAGTATAAAAGCCCGCGAAAATTAGTTGGCAAGGTCTATTGAGGACTTATCTTCTGGAAGCGGATACGGACGTCACCGATTTTTGTTTCCGGACGTACGCCACCGAATGATCAGTTTTATCTCGCTGATATCGACAGAATAATGAACGATTTACCAGACTAACCTGTCTCCATCTTCATCAGCATCTAACATAAGACTTGCTTGTTGTGTGCCACGTTGTTCCGATATGGCCGTCGCTTTCGGCTTCAACATCATTCCCGCTGCCGTACCATGGTGAGCAATTCTACAGAACAATCGATGTTAATAAACATCGTATCATCGTATATAGTTCCGGATAGTGGGGGATGTCAATTGGGGGCCATTATACAGTAAAAAGACTCAATTTCTCATCAAATAAATGTATCAACAGTTACGGTAACGTGCTTTTATCATGACTGTAAGTGCGGTGTTACGATGGTGTGTGTGTGTGTGTGTTGTGTGTGTGTGTGTGTGTGTGTGTGTGTGTGTGTGTGTGTGTGTGTGCGCGCGCGCGTATGTCTGTGTGTCAGTGTGCGATTACTTCGTCTTTTGTGGCGTCTCATCCAGGAAACTGTACCACATCGTGAAGGCAACACGCGCCTCGTCTTCCGTTATAAACCCATTCTGGTCGTCATCTAGCAGGTCATAGACTCGCCTTGCTGCCAGCTTCTCTAATGGCGACAGAAGCGCCACCAGTTGTTCCTGGAACGATTTAATGAACGGTATACTACGCTTCGTACGCCAAAACAGCGGGTGCGTTTTTCAGTTGGTAAACTAACGAGAAGACAGCATAAAATTGGTCAA
>JAODUP010000251.1:382500-392500 GCA_025642065.1 Paralvinella palmiformis
AATCAACATTTTCGTAACGTTGGGCATATCTACTTACCGTAACGGATGGTGATGATGATGATGATGATGATGATAATCACTATAACAACAATAGTAACGATATCAATTTCGAAACTCAGTAACAACTACAACGACCATTTGAACAACATTTCTACCCAGCTTCAATATTACGGGTGCACTTTGACTGCTTATCCACTATTAGCTGAGTAATTTGTAATGTAAACACAATAGGCTAAGTCACAGTGATCGCTTAATAACCAGTAAATATATACATTCTAAGGATATGACACTATATATATATATATATATATATATATATATATATATATATATATATATATATATATATATATATACCTGTGACTTCGGTTACTCTCGGTTGGGACCTGTACCACTTTGTTCTCATTACCCGATGACCTTAGGGCACCAAGTACGGCGAGCCTTCGAACAGTTTTGTCGACATTCTCGTTGCCGGTTTTCTGTATGTTAGACACTCCAGCACCCATTACCTGGAAGATTACCATTTATTTTCGTCAATCAACATCGGGATAAAGTCTCCTACAACTCGGCGCACGCTAACAAATATAATCCGGTAACGGTACACAGAGCACAGCCACATTCGGTAAACGAAATCTGCCCGGAATGTCGACGTTTCGGCCACGAAATGACTGCCAGGACAAATATTAATTGGCGTCGACTGTCCAGATAGGATGACATCGATCGCGTGGTAATACTGATCGGAAATGATTGATTTTCTGTCTTCTTGCTCCAGTTCGAGTTTCGTGTATTTACGCCAAACAAATTTCACTTAAGGACATCGCGTATTTTACAGCCAACTTAAGTCGTGATGGCTTCCTGAATCACACACACACACACACACACACACACACACACACACACAATATATATATATATATATATATATATATATATAGTTCATTATTAAGATAATATCAGTTTCTCTTCATATTCTCTATCTGTGGACTGGGAGTTTAGATTTTGGAGGTTGTTTCATCCTGCATGTCCCAAGAGGAAAATATAATTGGTTATTGACCGCCCGACCGACCGACCCACCGACTCACTCACTCAGTCACTCACTCACAAATTAATACTACGCTTACGAACCGTCAATAACACTTACCTGTGGGCTTGCCGGCGATACATATAGTTACGGAGACGCTTGTAGTTTTGTTATCGTATTTATATTCCGTGGCTCTTTTTCCGCCACTCCGGAGAATGTTGTTCTAAGAGAGACAGACTGGACGAGCTTCACTTAGTAACACGACACAACACAGAAAGATATCTGATCTAGTAACGTATTGACACTTGACGAACACACAAACCAACTCACGGCCAGATCGCCATTAGTACTGGAGGGCTACTAAGACGTCGTGATTGTCTGATATCTGAATAACGCGAGAAGAAATCATTCAGAGAAGCGAATCGGTTAAACTAGTCGCTATTTATAAATTAAGAACACAGACAAATAAAAGATGTCCCGAAAACACACACACACACACAACAGAGAGAGAGAGGGGGGGGGGTAAATCTTTTAAGTCGAGTCACTATGATCGGTCCAATACTTTACTTATTTACTAAGCCAAAATAGGAATGATTGATTGACCCTAACACATTAATTTAGTTGTAATATGTGTACACATACGATTGCACACACACACACACACACACAACACACACACACACACACATATATATATATATATATATATATATATATATATATGACTCTGTCATATTCTATTCTATGTGCATATTTACATTTTATCACCATTCATTGTGCTCCACATCAATGAGAATCAAAAACATACTTACTAATATTTGTTATGTCCAACTTGTCAATCATCTGATAAACATCGTCTCTCTTTCTCTCTCTCTCATCTCACATTCTTAAACAAATATTATAATGCCATCTGTGTAAACAAAACTAGCATCACTCTTTGTAAGAAATATCCCAGTCTAAAATGTAGCTACTAGTCTCGTGGTTTACTTCCACCGCCAAATAACAGACCTTCTGCTCTCTCTCTCTCTCTCTCTCTCTCAAATAAAATGCCAATTAAATGATCTAAAATTGATCTCAGCTCGATATTAATCCATCACCACGTTCTACGACGTCGAAGTCAGATGTGAAGTTGATTAGTTCATTTAATCTTCTGTTAGATAGATAGTCGCGGTAGTTCTGTCAACATTTGTGTTCGCAGCTAATTACTATTTATTCCAACTGTCCAATTAATCCGTGTTTCTGTGAGCACTAGGAGATATTGACCGCTCCTCGTTCGTGATGTTTACACGCTAATCACATAATGGTCTTCGGGGAGTCTGCTCGAATTTTTTTAATTTCCCCGATTATCGTCCACCAATTAATGGAGCTTCTCTTGTAGAATTCTGTTAATCCGACCAGTTAAACGCCGAATCGTGATCCATTCGGAACGTATTATTGGCTAATTGCTGCCTGATAAATCGTCCCGAACTGTCCTTGACGCGTTAGTGTACACGGTGACGTGTTACTGTAAGCGCCTTTTATCGCTCACGCTAGTATTCCTACAACATTCCCTCTGACGTGGGCGTGTGCTAGCTGCACGAAGTTCGCCCCACACGTTATCTTATACGCTGCTGAAAAGTACGTTCGAGCCTTTGTGCGTGTGTACAGGTTTTACAGCAACTCCAACCAGGTGTGCTATAACAGGGAAATGCAAACCCCCCCCCCCCATCGCCTTATAGACTAAGCCACTGCTCGCCATCTGGTGAAAACCAGCGGAACTACAATTGCGGGGTAGAAAACTATGAACCAACAGCGGCAGGCTGGTAGCACAACAATTCACGGATGAGTGGTGCTCGGAACATTTGTAATATTGATTAAGAGATTACTGGTGTACCGTGTCAATACCAAGGTCATGACATTTGCGAGGTATTAATCTTACAGCTAAGACCAACGATTTAGACAGAAATCATTCCCTTAACTAAAAAAGGTATTAAAATAAAAAACTTTCCTGCACGAAAATAGCTGAGAAACCAGAATGTTTACAAAATGACAGCAACAATAACCGGTAGGAAATATAATCCTTTTACGTTTTATCATCGACCAACTTATATATGTATCAGCCAAAATACATATATCCGTAAATTATTGATAAAGTTTTAATTTAATGGTACAATCGATATTTATTACGCGTACAATCTCTATAATAGACAGAAGACTTTTATTTATTAAGAACCAGAAACATGAAATAAACTAGCAAAACACAAAATATAATTGATATGTAATAATAGATCAGTTCAATATATATTTGGATTGTGTATTAATCATGCTTAGAGAGAAACGTACACAACATTCGCATTACTTCGGATTGTGTCAAAGTCTCATTGTGAATGGTTAATAGGAATATCACAGTAAAGTGTGACGTCAAAATAGTGAATTGTGTACTTTTATTGGAACGTGTATTACTAGAATAAATTATATGAATTATTTCTAACCTTATTTTACAATTTACAAAATAAAATAACCATGACAAATTAAATCAGTTTTGGTTTGTCATAATCCACTGTGTATTGTTTGTAATGTTTACATATAAATAGTTTACCTGAAAGTTATCCCTGGCATTATGTAACTATTATAAGAGTTACAAATTGTTAATATTATTATTATTATTATTATTATTATTATTATTATTATTATTATTATTATAACCATTATTATTATTACCATTATTATTATTTCATAATTATATGCAAAAAGTGGCCGTAAAACACCAATCATATATATATATATATATATATATATATATATATATATATATATATATATATATATATATATCGTTGGATAGTGAGATATTTTTATTATATAATATGATACTTAAATCTTGAACATTTTGCGATATAAGTTCTGTTTTACATCATGATTTAATCAGAACCGTACACCTTCTATACCTAGTTCTAACTGAGAACAGGGATCCTTCGTGGTCTAACTGGTAGCGCGCGTTGGACCACAGTTAACTACCACGTACTGAGTTCGGAAGCTCCTGAACGGTGGCGCCACCTGAACGCCGCAGTTTGACCGAAAGTCTGTAAAGGCCAAACAAAAGTATGTAAACAAACGTGAGCAAAGAATTATTCCAGAACGAAACACAATTATATTACGTCACGAATGACATACAACCATATAATATTGAGCCAAAAGAAACATTAGAAGAGGAAAATGGCTGAGATATTAACTGTCGAGAGTAACTATAATCCGTGTCAGTGTCTAGAGAGAGAGAGAGCTCATGTGACGTCAGAGCATTTCAGTTTCTCCTTCCCGCCTACGAATCTGGCTTCCGGTGCAGCCGTAATGGCGGCCCTCCAGTAATTTGGATTATTTCCCTATATCTACGATATCAGGTATATTTCGAGAGTATAAACGTGGAATTTTTAGGTTACTGTTCTAAGCATTACATATTTAAGAAATATTTTCTGATGATGAACTGCCCCTTTAATAATAGGACATTATCCCTGATAGCATCTTAGCCTTTGGAAAAGTTATTACTTTGTTTCCAGTTTAATATCAATAAACTAACAATAGAAAAGGTTTTTTCCCGGCGCCGTTTGATGGCATCAAACACATCCCAAATCACAGAAACTGGGAAGAAGGAAAGACCACCTCGATAGCAGAACAGCAAGTTACCATGGTAACAAATTTCTGTGAGCCCCGATTCGCCTCTGTTTTATGTAAATTACAGTTAATTTGCATATATGTAATCGGGTAAATTATATTACCTGAAATGCTTCGATATGTGTATTGTCTGAAAAGCTCAGTCTGGTAAGAAACCTATTACCTGAAAGGTTCAGGTAATGTGTGTATTACCTATCGGAGATTTTCTGACAATACACATATTACCTGAAAATTTCAACTAATGTACATATTACCCGATTTTTCAGAATAACCGTAACACAGCCATCACGACACACAGAATAAATACGCGGATTTTTATTGATGTGCCGTCATAACGGACGTTAACTACAGACCATAGATAAAATATATAACTCGAGCTGCATTATGACGAGATCGTTTTATCAAAATATATCAGACGTAGGAACGTTTTGTTGTCATAATCATAATGTATGAGTACTAAATAAATATAAAAATCCCCCATTTATGATTACGTAACTGGCTGATATTTCAATATCCATAATTTCAGTCGGTTATTAAAACATGATGAGCTTTTACGTAGGTAACTAGTCCTCAATTAAAATTACCTTAATTCTTGAAGCTGATCATTATACATTTCCAGGGTTATCTCTGGTTGTTTTGAAATAGGTTTTAGATTTTTTTAAGCGTCTAAGTATTCTTGGCCGAATTCGGAAGCAACGATACCAAAGGTCATATTGACCTAACTTCGGAATAATTAACATTTGGGGTTGTAAAACATATTAGGGCGCTTCATAATTCAGTTATTATTTAAATAAGTGGGTTTTACAAAATATTTCTTTACTTGCTGCAAGATTGATATGATTTGGCAAATTATTCCACAACCTGTGAGCTGATGCCCGGAAAGATCTCTCTCCGCCCATTGCTGTGTGGCTTTTTGGTACAACTTCAGCCCTTCAAAGTCTTCCAAAAAAGCGATAGATCTTGCGCTTTTCCTGGGTTTTTCAGAAAATCTTATGCTTTCCCGTTTTATTTTGAAAATCTTCCAATTTTTACCGACGTCAAAAAAGTAGTAGCATCAGAGCTATTAGAGAGAATAATAATAATGTATATTTAATAAAGCGCCCTTACTAGCAGGAGCCATTCAAAGGCGCTGTACAAATAATATGTAATATAATAATACCCAAATAATATGTCTGTAAAAACCCTGTAATAATTTAAAAGATAATAATTATTTATCTATGAAAGCAACCTTAAATAGGTTTTATTTTAGAAGAAATTTAAAATTTTCAAGAGACGACGCATTTCTAATATCTGCCGGCAACTTATTCCACAAAGAGGGCGCCTCCGTGGTCTAGCGGTAGCATGCTGGACCACAGATCACTACCACCCGTGTTCAAATCCCGGCGTGGGCATATCTGAAGTTTGTTTCGTCTTTCACTTCGTCTCATTACCTTTGGAGGTCGCTCGGCCCATTTAGCCTACCTTGTGCATAAAAGTGGCCGTAAAACATCAATCATCATCATCATCTATTCCACAAAGTGGGGGATGCAAAACTAAACATACAACCACCATATGTTATGAGCCGAGACACTGGCACCTGCAATAGTATCTGACTGGATGACCTGAGTTTTCGGGATGACTTTCTAATGGACACCAGTTCAGACAGGTATTCTGGCGCCATATCATTAATAGATTTATAAGTTAGCCAATGTAGGTTTTGAAGAATTGGGAAACCAAACGCGCACAGATCTCGCTCAATCTCGGACGTTTCGTTATTTAGTACGGTATATGTTTTATGTTTGTACAGATCCGTGTGAGTGAGCTATAAGCATAAGATGATGATGATGATGGTGATTGGTGTTTTGCGGCCACTTTTGTGCACATGGTAGGCTAAATGAGCCGAGCGACCACCAAAGGGAATGATGAAGCGAAGTCAAAGACGAAACACCCTTCAGATATGCCCGTGCCGAGATTCGAACTCAGGTGGTAGTGATCTGTGATCTAACGCGCTACCAGTTAGACCACGGGGGTACCCGCTATGCTGATAAGATCCCCATCTCGGATGTATCAGCTCTGATATCGCACTATTTGGTGGCGAGTTGTTTTTTCAACGAATCAGATTCGAGGATAACATTTTCACAGCATATTTTTCACCTCGCCGTTTCGTATGTTTATGAAGAAGTGATTTCGTTGAGAACATTGCAGAACTGCATACTTCGGGGTTTTTTCTTCGTTTCTTCGTTTGTTTATTTGTTTGTTTGTTTGTTTGTTTGTTTGTTTGAACAAAATAGGTTTTCTTTCTGCATAATTCTTCTGTGGATGTTTTTCTGTAGGAAGATGAAAACATTTCGTATTTTATTATTTAAATATTGGAAGGTCTGAAACTGGACATTTGTTTTTCGAGGACAAAATCTTCTGCCCTTTTTTCGATAGTAAGCGGAAGATCTTCTGCACTTTTTAAATAAAATGTTGGAAGGTCTGCAATTTGCAATAACCATGTAAAGTTTTCGGATAATCCAAATGTGCAAACTGCAATCTTACGAGAAATGGGCTAAAATGTATATCTGTATATGTACTAAAACTTCCTAAATCCGTGCAAAATCAAATCATCTTTTTATTGTTCATTGACTGGGAATTATTCTTCTTCTCATCTGTTTGTTTGTTTGTTTGTTTGTTTGCTTGCTTGTTTGCTTGTTTGCTTGCCTTTTTCTACAGCCACAAATATTTTATATACACGTGTTTATAATTATATCCTAATTACTACCCCTACTTAAAAGTTAATCATTTGATTATCTGTTTTGTTAAAGGCTATTATTACAGGTAATTAGCTAGATTAATTAGTATTTTCGGTTGTGGCTGAATGTTATAATGATGGACGAATGTCAATTTGTAAGGTAAAAGGTTAACTTTGCTACAAACTCTGAATCACACGGAATACTTTTGTGATTGAATTATATCAGATTATTGTTGAAATGATCTGTACATTTAAAATCAGTAGCGATATACTCATTCACACACACACACACACACACACACACACACACACACATAACACACACACACACACACACACATACATACGTACATATATATATATATATATAGAGAGAGAGAGAGAGAGAGAGGGGGGGGGATAGAGTGCGTGTGTGTCTCCGTGGCCTAACCAGAAAGAGAGAGTGTGTGTCTCCGTGGCCTAACGGTAGCGAGGTTGGCCACAGATAACTATCACCCGAATTCAAATCCCGGCATGGCTATATATCTGAAAGGCATTTCCATGGGTATTAAGCTGCGGACAGAGTTTTTCCCATATTATGAGTAATTAGGTCACACTGATATAGGAAATTTGTTAAATGTATAGCTATTATAATCCCGACGCGTTATTCGCAGTATCGGAGATCTGCCTGAAATCCGCTGTTCTCGACCATGGGTCAAATAGATCAAGTGGATAGGCGCTTTAATTTAGATCCCACCACACCTAACTGCATATACTTAGGGACGCTAAATTAAGCGTGAATGAACGTTCACTTAGTGATGAACGGAAACATATGAGGATTAGCTGTTAGGTTCGAGTAAATCATAGAATTTACTCAGGTTTGAGACGATATTTCGTTCTAGTCCAGTAATAATCCATTGTGCGGTATTGCTACTTTGTTTTTATTTTAGTTAAATCGCTTCAGTGAGCCCATACTGAGTTAGTGTACATTCTCTTTGTTATGAACAAACTGTAATGTTTGTTAACACGCTGAGGCTATATATAAGGCTTAGATTTTCACTTAGGTTAGAGAAAAACTTCGACGCCAGACCAGTCGGACATGTATTGATACATGGTTCATATAGGTAGGATTTATTCAGTTATTCGAACCCAGAATAAAGCTGAGGTCAGCATCTGAGGTGTCGAAATGCTTTATATACAGGTTTCTTTTGGACCACAGAAAATTACTGTTGAATGTAAACTGTGGTGTAAAAATAGTTTTGATATGTATGTAGCAAGTCACCATTGAACCACACGCACGTGTTGTTTGTTGCGAGCTGTGGTATCAAATGGCATGTTTTTACGTGCTTCCGCTTTTTGTACGTGGCCTGCATGTAGCCGCTTTCCTGTGGGCGTGACATATTTGTAGCGTACGAAAAGCGAATTAGCTGGTTCCCACAGGCTGATGAGTAGACCAGACACATGCTTAGGTATACGCACACATCTATCAATATGTGGAAGTATGGAAGATTTTATTTTTAGATTAATGTATGTATAGTTATATTTGTATTTAGATTTATGGAGGTAGGTCTCGAAGGATGTTTAGATATGTTGATGCTCTGTGCCTGTTGCCTCTTTATATGTACCCTAACACACATACATACACATACACACACACTACACACTAACACACATACACATACACACTAACACACTATATATATATATATATAAAGAGATATATATAGAGGGGAGGTGGGGGTGATTGAGTGCGTGTGTGTCTCCGTGGCCTAACCGGTAGCGAGGTTGGCCACAGATAACTATCACCCGAATTCAAATCCCGGCATGGCTATACATCTGAAAGGCATTTTATCTTCGCCACTTCGCCTCATGATCGTTCGAGGTCGCTCGGCTCGCCTAGTCTAGCAGGCGCCCAAAAGAGGCCATAAAACAGCATCGCTTCGTAACCATTTATGACCACACACAAATATCCATCGCTCATCTGATATAATGTATCAAACTCCAGCTAACAAACTCCATAAAAACCTCAACAGATCTGAGCGTGAAATCATGTAATGCAACTTTTTTTCTTAGTTCGCGGAGGTCGAAACTGCTTTTAGACGTTTAGGCGGACGTCTAGTAATCGAATTAGACCGAAAACAAAGGAATTATTTCCTTTTTTTTAAAATTTTCTTTCATGTTCCGCAAATCTTTAAACCGTTTAATGTTATACAAGTGGAGCTCATTGATCTGCCAGGTAATGTTTGATAATAACAAACTTGTCCTCGTTAACTTGTGTCTTAACAAAGAACATTAATAGAACCACTTCAGTTTAGTTTCTGTGTTAGTTATTTGCTCAATGTATCAATGCGGTGTTTGTTTGTTTGTGTTTGTCTGCTTGTTTGCATGGGGGGGGGGGTTCTGCATCCAAAAATGCTTAATAAACATTAATTATGTCCTAATTAATACCCTTACCTAGAAGTTAATAATGTTTTTCCCTATATTAAAAGATATTGCTTAAAGATAGCTATATCACGATTAAATCTCGAGCTAGCTAGTCTGTCTGTCTCTGTCTGTCTGTCTGTCTGTCTGTCTGTCTGTCTGTCTGTCTGTCTGTCTGTCTGTCTGTCTGTCTGTCTGTCTGTCTGAATATTTCCATG